>JABUQX010092482.1:32500-44630 GCA_015478945.1 Trachelipus rathkii | reverse complement strand
CTCTATACAAAAACTAAATGATAATATATTGTATAGGCAGGAGGTTCTATATTCATCAAATTAACAAATTAGTAATTAAAATGAATCTTGACTAAAAAGAATATACAAATACACGAATATTATTTTAATTAATAACTGAATAACAAATAATATTATAATATAATAATAATAATTAATAATTTAATATATAATAATAAATAATTAAATAATAATTATAATTTACTAAATAATTTAATATAGTACACCCGTGACTTTCCAAATATATTAATCTATATATATGATATTATATATATATATATTATATTATTAGTTAATATATTTGATATATATAATATTATATATATTATATATATATATATATATATATATATATTATTTTTTGAGAAATAGTCTATCTTTACAGGTATTAGTTTATGAGAGAAAGTTAATTATGCACGTATTATATAGTTATATATATTATATATATTAGTATATATAATTAATTATATATATACTATATATTATATATATAGATTGTGTAATGCTAGCAATAATAATATTGATATATATATAAATATGGAACCATAACCACGCTTCATAACCAATGAAGGTTTTCCAGGAATATGCCATGGTTTTGTCTGTCAACGTTGCAATGTATGTATTTATCATATAAATTACTACGTGACTCAATTGAAGGTTCAGGTTATGTTGCAAGAACGTACACAATTGGTTATTCTTTCATTAAATATTCGTTAATGACTATTCGTTTAATATTTCCATCCGTTAAACGAGCTGCCACGGTCGGTGGATCGACGGAGTTCTCCCCACAGGAGATGACATGACGGTCGTAGCGCGCATGCATTTAATCTTCAAAAGTTATAATGTTATATAATAATAATATAAAAATTAATAATAATAATAATAATATAATAAGAATAATAATAATAAATATCTAACTTTTACTGTTTATTGCAAGCCTAAATTAGTCAAAAATTGGAGTTTTTTCGCGTCAGACATTTTTTAAATTTTTTTCAGTGGTAGCAGAGCGTAGTAACTTACACTGATACGTTTTATTTGAATTTTTTTTTAAAATTTTCCTTTTTTTTAAATTTTATTATAAATTGTTTATTTATATTGTTCTACTTAATGTATCATATTTTTGCAAAAACTGTGGTCCGACCAGGTGGCGACTAGAGTCCATATGGCGCCCCCGCCAAAGTGGATGGGGCCCCCCTAGATGACAATATATTATATATATTATTATATATATATATATTTATATATCATAGATGATTATATATATATATATATAATAATATGTATATTTATATCTACTATAATTCTACTAGTATATATTATATTATATATGATATATATATCTATGTTTTAATGTACAAAGAATCATAAATATATTGTTCCTTTTTCAGGTGTAGAATAGAATTTGCATAAATGTAAAATTGACATTTTTTTTTGAAAGAGTATGTATCGAGTGAATGTTCTTAAATTTTAATGTTCTTTAAAAGGGAAAAATCATGTATTAAAGACTTCTTCTTCTTCTTCTTTTGTACAAATATTTAATCAAATTCTCAAAACATCTTTTTCATTCTTGCTTTAAAAATGTATTATTATATTTTTACTTAAATATCTAATTTCACCCTCCCTCCAAAAATAAGTATCAATCTAGTAATTGATATATATTATATATATATAGTATATTATATATATATTATAAGTATATATAGTATTATATTAATAAGGTATAATATTTATTATATATCAAAGCTTGGGTTCAAGTAAAGTACTTGTACTTGTAACTTTAAGTACATTTTTTTGAGTACTTGTACTTGTACTTGTATCTTGCAAGTTTCTAAAACGCACTGTACTGTGTACTTGGCAGTAATTGTACTTTGAGCCTTTTGTAACTTGGTACTTGGTGCTTGGTACTTGCCAAGTACTTTTGGCATTTTTTAACATGCCAATATTTTTTATTTCCTTTTATCATTCGTCTATATTTGATATTCATTATTTTTTATAAATGTATTCTAAACTAAAATTTCCATTTGATGTAAAAGGTAATGTCATTATTTATAGGTGAGATTATATATTATATATTATATATATATAGTGATAGTATATATATATATATATATATATATATAGATATTATATATATAAAAAAAAAAAAAAAAATATTATATATATTATAATATATATAATATATATATATATATATATTCAAGTCACCACCTTTTTTTCCCCAAGACTGGGGTAAGGGTGCATAATATGTATCCAGACAGAAAAGTAGTAAGAAGAATATGACACAGAGTGAAAAAGAAAGCCCAGCCCCCTTTAACCTCCCTTTTATAGCCTTCTAGTGGGAACTCGCGCGCACAGAAATCCACGCCTGGCTTCACAGGGACCGCGACGGGACCTGCACTATGGCATCTGCAAAATGGGGGTTATCCCTTTGCCCAGGTGGGCCACACCCATACCCCCTCACAAATCTGCCGTCTTACTCCTATTATGCAACTTTTTTTCGCCCCTGCCAAACTCTCACCTTTCACTCCTCCAGACATCCTTTTGCTAACTAAATCCACTTTTCTTCGGTCTCCAGCCATGACGATTCCCAACACACTCACCACTATACATCAAGCTTTAACCAAACCGACTATCATCCATTTTTTCCACATGACCAAACGATCTAAACATACTTTCATTTATTTAATCATTTAATTCTTTTTTTCATACATACAACTCTGGTATACGTCATTACCTCATTTTATCAATCTTCCTCACACCTACCACCCCTAAAGATTGTCCATCCTGAACACATTGTACTTTCGATCTATACCTCTTATTCCAGAACCATAGTCTTACTCTATACATTAACACATGTAACAACTTACTATCACGCAAGACACTAGCGCACGCAAAAGATATAGTCTCTTTACATCCACCAGGATTTAATTTCACCACACACCTCACTTCCTGTCATTCACTACTACTAATTCCTCGGCATCATCCGGTTCCCTTTTCATCCAAACATATTATACTATTACTATATATATATATATTTATATATATAATAGTATACTATAGTATATATATATATAATATATATATATATATATATTATATATTATAGAAATATATATTATTATATATATTATAATATATTACATAATATTTCTAAATATTTAAACTACAGACATTGGTTCCAGCTGCTCACCATCTAGCTTAACTTCACACCAAAGGACTGTCCTCACTCATAACCATAACCTTACTCTGATCAACGTTTACTTTCAAACCCATACTTTTACACACCCTCAAATTTTCTACCAATCCTCTAACACTCTTCTTCAGATCACCTC
Source organism: Trachelipus rathkii (assembly GCA_015478945.1). Taxonomy (NCBI): domain Eukaryota; kingdom Metazoa; phylum Arthropoda; class Malacostraca; order Isopoda; family Trachelipodidae; genus Trachelipus; species Trachelipus rathkii. The sequence continues at coordinate 41,280 of JABUQX010092482.1, read as the reverse complement.
ACAAACCATATTATATATGCCTATATAATATATAATATATATATATATAGTATATATGATATAGTATATTATAATATATATTATATTATATATATATATGATATATATATATAATAAGTATATATATAGTATATATATAGTATATTTATTTATTTATTATTTATTTTTAACTTTATTTTATTTTACCCCCCTTTATGACCGCGTGGGAGCGGGGGTAGGGGTACGTTACAGGCCTCTCTCACTCACAGTGACATACCGTCCAATCTCAGCCCTCCCATCTCCTCCACCCCACTCTATCTCTCGCCAGCACCCTACCCTCTTCCTCTCTCATCCCTCCCTCCTCGCAGCATCTCCTTTATGTTGCCCAGTTCCATCACCACTCCTTCTTGGTCTCCGCCTCCTTCCCTCTTCCTTCCTATCCTCCACTCCGCCTCCCAAACTTCCAACACACTTCTGTTCCTCCTCTCGACTAGATGCCCGATACGCATCTTAACATTCCCGTTCTCGTCCGCTCTTCCCATCGAACCCATGTCTGCAATCACATTCTCCCTCACCACCTGATTTCTTAATCCGTCTCCTCTTGCTGCTAACTTCACAAAACCGCTCTCACTCTTCATCTCAAATATCTCCAAGCTTCTGCTTTCTGGACCTGGCAATTCAACCCAGTTTCACACCGCATAGCAAACCGCTGTTATAGCAAATTTTTTTCAAACAACTACTTATGTGCTTAACTTTCCTGTGTAATCCCTCCCGCTCTTGTCCAGTAATTCTCTCAGACCATCAAAGCTCTCATTCCTTCCTCCTCCTAATGTTCGATCTCCTCCTCTCATCCCTCCCTCCTAACCCAAGATCCATCCCAAATAGTCTAAAAAATCTTTACTTCTTCCAATTACTACAAGACCCTACTCTACTCTAACCCCTCCCACCTCCTCTCTTTCCTGCCTCCTCAAACACTGAACACTATTACTTTACCTGGATTTATTTTAAGCCCCTTTTTTCCACACATTCTCTCAAACTCCTCACCAAATACCCCAGCCCTTCCGCGTTCTTCGCACCACTAGGGCAGTAATCGTCCCGCAAACCAGTAATCATTTTATTCCCTATCTACATTTCCATTCAACAATTCCACCGCCTCCCCTCCCTCGACCAATTACCTCAACTGCAAACACTCTCCATAAACAAATTGAATGGCCACGGCGACATTACACACAACCCCTGCCTCAATCCTCTCACCACCCAAACATCTCACTCTCCCTCCTTAAACTCTTCAACACACATTCTACTATTCTATAAAAGGCCCTTAATACCTTACCCTATTTACCCCCAACTGGCGCGCACTTTTCTCCAGCAGAACCTCTCACAATTCACCCTCTCTTCACTCTATTCATATCTTTCTCTAAAACATCCTATAATAAACACCCATACACTTTCCTTTCCTCTATATACTTTTCTCCACAAGCATTTTGTAAAACACTTGTTCCACACACCCTCTTCCCTCTCCTCAGATCCTCCTTGTTTTCCCATTCTGCGGCCTCCGTTCAAATTAACTCGAAGTGATTTTATTAGGTAGTGCAGCCCGCTTCCCTAACCAGACACTTAACTGGGAATACCGCTATAAATGCGGCAGCATTCCAATCCTATCCCTTTCCCCCTTACTGAAAACAACCAATCTCCCAATCCTGTGGTACCTCACCATTCCTCCAACATATATTATGTAACCTATACAGCCATTCCTCGACCCCTATACCTCCCTTCTGCAACATATTTCCATTCTCACACCGATCCAGAGCACCTGAGACTTTCCCTTTTTTTTTCCTTTCATTCAGGCTAATCAATTTTCCCTACACATTTGTACTTTCATGCCATCGCCCCTCCCCTGCCACTTCATATCGCCATGCTCTCACGCTCTTGCACATCTCCTCTCTCGTAATCCCCACCCACTTCATTCAAATAGACACACGTAAAATACTCCCCACCTCTGTCCTCACGTTCTATCCTTCCTCCCATCCACTCCCCATCTCCTCCCTGTTAATCCTCTCCCCCAACCCTCCTTCTTCTTCCAATTCATTTACTATCTTCCAGAACATTTTAACTCAAAAAACTCCTCCGAGTTCGAAAATTTCCGCCACTTTCTACACATTTCATTGTTTTGGCTCTTGCCTTCAGCCTCTCACCGTCTCTTTGCTTCCATGCTCACTTCTGAATATTCCTCTCCAGCTTTCCTCTTCTGACAGTGCTATTTCCACCATTGTCTACATAATGCCTCCTATTTTCCTTTACACACACCCTCTCTTCAACCTCCTCACTCTCAACCCTTCAACGCTCACTACTATGCACCGTATATGATATATATATATAATTATATTAATAATATACTATATATATATATAGTATTATATATAATGAGTATATATAGATTAATATTATTATAAATATACTATTATATATTTATATAATCTATATACTATATTACTATATACAATATATATATATATATGTATATATAATGTAACATATATAATATTATATATATATTTGATTATATTAGTATATATTTTAGTATAATATATATAGTATACGTATATATATTATATATGAGATAGGTATATATATATTATAATATATATTATATAGTAATATATAATGATATGTATATGGCGAGATGGTATTCTGTGGATTTGGAAGTGTTGTATACACAAAACGTTATGGAGGGTATAGTTCCCGAGGATTGGAGGAGGTCAATTATAGTTAATACCTTTATATAAGGGTGAAGGAGAAAAAGGTAACTGTAAGTAATTTATAGGGTAATTATTTTATTGAGTGTTGTAGGGAAGGAGGTATATGCTGGTATTTTGGTCGAAAGAGTGGGTCGAATGACTGAAGAGAACCTACAAATATTGGGAGAGTTACAAGTGACGTTGTAGAAGGGTAGGATGGAAATGTTTGGATCGATCTTACATTGAAACAAATGATTGCGATAATGAGGGAGGAGAAATAATTGTATTCTAGGATTTATGAATTGCAACAGGCGTATATGCGATAATAGGGAACTATTGGCACGGTGATCTATGATAATGGTGTTGTGGTAGCCTTCTGATAGACATAAAAGTATTGTATGAGAGTGAAGCGTTGTGTAAGAGATAAATAGATTCCAAAGTGATTATTTTTAAATATTAATAGCGGAGTGAAGACAGGGATGTGGTATGTCTCCTTTGGTAATCCCAATTTGTATTGGATGAGGTTATGAAAAAGTTAGAGGTGGTAATGGGTGAGAAAAGGGATAAGAGTTAGAATGGTGGAAAATGGATGAAGTCAGGAGGATTCCCTACCTATTATAATGAGGATGAATTTGGTTTTGTGTGGCGATCTGAAGAGAGTTTTGAGAGGATTGTAGAGAGATTTGGTAGGTGTGTAAAGAAAGGGTTGGAAGTAAACGTAATTAAGAGTGAAGGTGTATGCGTTGTGAGTGAGGCGACACTCAGTGTGAAAGCTACTGTGTGTATGGGTGATCAGCTGGAAAGTGTCTGAATTATAATTCTTAAGGATATATATGTTGATCGAAAAGATAGGAGCGGATGATGCGAAGTGTAGCTAGGAAATTTGAATGGCACTAAAGTGTTGGTGCAGTTAAAATCGTTGGTTGGATGTAAAGGACAATTGAGTGCGCTTTAGTCTACACTGATGGTAGTGGGTTTGTTCCCTTGTCATGTTAATGTATAGTAGTGGGACCTATGGTCTGGAATAAGAGGTATGATCATATAATTAACAAACATATTGTTTCAGGATGGACATCTTAGTGGGCGTGTTTAGGTTGTGAAAGAAATGATAAAATGAGAATGAACGTATTAGAGAGTTGTATTGGTGTAGGAGATTGGGGTTAAGATGAGGAGAATAAATGAAGTACGATTTGAAGATGTGGTTGGTCATGGGAAAAGCGATGGATTACAGACGTGTCCGTTGTTCAAATGGATCTATAGTGGTAAGTGTGTTGGGAATCGACCGTGATAGGGAAGACCACCCGAAGAAGATGAAGTGTCATGACAAATATGTAGTGCAAAACAGGAATGAAAGGGATTGCCTGGAAGAGAGGAATGTAGTGTTGGCAGAGGGCGAGAAAAGCGTGCGATTTAACGAGGAGGTGAATTTGGTGGGTTTCGTGTGAGGAGGTTGGATGGTTGTTAGCCACCTGGGCCAAGGATGACCGGGCAATTTGACGAGCAGGGTCCCATAGTATGAGGGTCAATTCGAGCGGTTCCCTCCGTGAGAGCTCTAGGGTTGGGATTTTATGACTTGCGACGAGTCTCACTAAGTTGGTATAAAAGGGGCGGTAAGGCTGGGCTTTCTTTTCTAACTTTGCTTCATCAATATTTTAATGACTATTATTTATGTTTCCAGTATATGTTACGGCACTTGCCTGCCAGGTCCTGGGGGAGATAAATGATGATGATAGAGATGATGATGTAATGATGATGAATGATTTGATGATAGATGTGACTATGATGATGTATGATGGATGAGTGGATGATGATGATGCGATCGTCGATGATGAGTGGATTTGTATGGGATGATGATGATTGGATGATGTATTGATTTGGGATGATAGGATGATGATGACTGATGAGTGATGATGAGATGAAGATGATGTGATGATGGATGAATATATATTATAATATATATATATATATAGATATATATATATATATATATATATATGTATATATTATATATAATGATATATACATATATATGATATATATATATGATAATATATTATATGCAAGTTTTCACTAAAGTCTGTGTACTTACTTGTAAGCTTGTACCATGGTACTGGTACTGAGTTACTGGTGTCTTGAACATATAGATTCTAGAAGTACTTGTTCTTGTATAGTACTATGAACAAATCTATGAGTACTTGTACTGTACGTATCTTGACAAAATGTACTTGAACCAACCCTGATAATATATATATTATAGGTATAATATATTATATATATATATATAATATATATATATACATATATATATATATATATATATATATATATATATATATTATATTATGTATATTCACACGCATGAAATAGTAAATTATAGAATAAGACTGTTAACTTACCAAAATTCGGGAATATCTGTTCTCCCGGGCTTAATTCAAAATGATTCGAAAGGATGAATGCTTTATAGTATACCAAAACGTTTTTGGCTCATTGCCAAATGAATTTATTAACCATTCCTTTCGGATAGAAGTACGACATGTTACATTTTTAATGCTTAACAAAGCCCAAGCACTTAAGCTGTTTTTGTCGATATTGGCTCCATAAAAAAGTTTGGGTTATGTAACTTGACTTCTGAAACCGACCTTTTCAGTGTTTCGGAATAGTTACTGGTGACGCAATCACAACTAAGCTGCTGTAGCACATAATCTGGGAAGCTACTTGCTAAGCACCGTGGCTTTCTAAACGATAAAAGTTTGTGCTAATCTTTAATAGTATCCATATTTTTCATTTGCTTGTAGTCACTAATGCTTTGAAGGTTGATTAATTGTTCATGAAACTGTAAATAAATCTAAATCGTATTTTTCTACGAGTTTTGTAGCCTCTTTTTGCAACTTTTCATTTCGTAGCTCTGCTATTGCGCAGGAGCAAGAAATGAAAATAATTCATTATACATTGTTCATGCTAATGAAACGAGTAGTTATCTGTTCATTTAATATATCAAGAGATTTATTGAAAACCCTTAATCTAAAGGCTTTCAATGGGTCTTCAATTCTTTCATAAGATAAAAGTCCATCAAAAAAACTGTTTCTTAATCTGGTATTGTTGACGTCTCGAAGTAATGTGTTGCTTCAATGTTGCCATATGAGTGTGCTAATTCTCTCCGTAATCTTCTCTTCGACACATCTTCGAAATTTGTGGCTTGCTCTAGTGTATAAGTTTGATTTTGCTTGTCGTCCAATAGGATAAAGGATTGCTTTCTGAAGGAGTCTGTATTTATAGGACTTTGCAGGATATTTTTAAGACCATATCAGTTACATTAATAGCTTTCCAATACTTTATTGAAACACAAGACCCAGAGAGAATAAACTCAAATGTTCAACTGTTCCTGGAGACCAAGGAGGCTTTCGTTTTCTTTCAACTTGTGACTTCCGTGTACTGCATGTAACAACGTATCACGTTGTAGATAGAAGTGCGAAATAACTTTTTGAAATTGGTTTTTGTTATTTGCTAGTAAGAAATCATACTTGGATGACCACCTAGTTGGAACCAAGAATTTTTTAGTGTTTTTGTGAATGGCATTCAGTTATTGTTGAACAGTTTAATTTCAATTGCCACTAAGCTTACTAGAACGAAATACATGATTTCACTCTTTTCGCAGTTTGTCATGAAAATTTTGGAAGGAGCCATGATGCTTCTTGTTACAGAATCATTAAGAATTAAATGTAAATTATGTAGCTGCACAATGTGTATTCTGGCAATTGGAACAATTTTCTATATACGGGCCTGAAGTCCTGAATTATATCCTCCGGCTATGCTCCTCCATCATAGCCTTGAGACGCTCGTGCATTTGTGGTCCTAATTTATGATGTTTTTGTTCATCTAATAAAACCCCTTAATTAGTTTCTTTGGATTGGTGTGTTTCGAAGATTGTTTTCATGCCACTGTTTCTGTCGTTATGTTATTAACAACCAAATTTTCTTCATGGGGGGTCAGGTTGCAACTATTGTTCTGTAGGCACGCCAATTTTCACACCCCATAAAATGACATAAAATTTCGGAATTTTTAGCCCGGAAGTCGTGTAGACCCTTAACTAATTACCATCTGTAAGGGCTTTTTCTTTTCCTCTTAAAAACGCATTGTTTTTGGGTGTTTTCTGTGACTGTAGTCAGTTGGTCTTCTAGTCAGAATTTTTTAAAGTTGTTAAACCCATGGTTTTTGAGCATTTTGGGTCGGTTCGAACTTTCGCAGATTTTTTCGAAATGACTTCAAACTTGAAAATGACGGCATAGATAGGTTCAGTTAACCTAATAGTCAAAGTAGGATTTTCGATTTTATTGAGTTTTGTGCTCAGGGTTGTCCAATTATCAAACCCCACTCCTTTATATGAAGAGAAAAGAAAAATTCTTGATTAAATTGTTTTTTTCCTGTTACGGCGGCGAAGTGGATGAAGATTTTTCATTCATAGTTACATTCTGAACATTTAAAGAGTTTGGATTAGATAATGTTTCTTTGTATATACTTAGTTTTTAATTCCTGCTTAGCACAATCATAAAAAAGAATTTGAAATTTTACTAAATGAATTGGAGCAGTACAATGAAGAATTACTAAGTTAAAAAAGATGCTTGTGGCCGACTATACAAGCCCTAAAATTTTTATGATTTGGATCGGATAAGTAGAAAAAAATATATCAATTTTTCACTTTTCCAATAATTCAAATGTTTGAAAAAGTGAAATATTGGGATATTTTTTTTTATACTTGTCCGATCACATCAAATTTTCAGGGCTTGTTATAGTCGGGCGAATGCAGTCTTTTTCTTATATATATACTATTATATATATATATAATATATATATAATATAATATATAGTAAGTATAGTATATATATATATATATTATTTTAGCCTATATATATATAGTATATATATATGATATAATAATAATAATAAATATTCTATAACTATAGACAATATCTACTTATTGGCATAACCTAAATGGTATAAATGGAGTTTTTTCTAGATAATTTAATTATGAGTATAATATATATATTATATTGTGTAAAATATTATTAGTATTTTTTCATTATTATCCTTTATTATTTCGTTTGTTTGCTCTTTGTCATTATGGGAGCCACCCTTTGCTGCGTGGCCCCCCCGCACCGCGGGGTCTGCGGGGCCGTTAGTTACGCCCCTGGTCACGACCCTCGAGCTATAAAGCATCTATACTGGTGACCAGAAAAATAAACAAAAGAAAACAACATTCAATTTAAATTTTATTCTAAATTTTTCAAAATAAAATCAACACGAAGGGTGTGCCTGTTTTTCTTTGACTAAAGTCGTTTTCGTTTTTGCATTTGTGCTTACGAAACGTAAGAAATGCTCGATTTTGCGTTCGTTTTTGTCAAACTTAGAGTAAAATCGTAAGAAATGCTCACCAAACGTAAAAAATTTCCTTTATTCTGTAAGGTTGCTATTTCGCGTGCTTGCCGAATTTATGACGTGCTTACGCAAAAATGTAAACAAACAAGATGGCGGCGTGGTAGGACAGTTTGAATTGATGGAATGTTTCATTAAATAAAATTAGCTTTAAATCTAATTTTTTCCAAATCTATAAACTTCATCACAATAGTTGATCAATTATTTGTAATATAAGCCATTTGTTATTTTTTATATTTGTTTATTCTAAAACCATGTGCTCCATCATAACAGCTGATTCCGATGGGCTCTATCACAGCAGCTGATTCCATTTGTTTGTAAACAAAAGGAACTTTTATGAGAAATCGCGTTCGTTTATGCAAGAAATTCGTGCTAAAACTGGGTAAGCATTTCTTATCGAGCGAAATCACAAATGACAAAAACGAAAACTGTCTAATTTCTCGAATCGTGGTTCTATATTTGAGACGAAAGAAATTAAATATTCCTGCAATTGAAGTCTTTCTTCTAAGCTCTTATCTCCACCATTGAAGAGAACGTTGATTCACACAGGTATGATGTGACGAATGTTATCAATAGTTTCAGATCTGCTTCCTTTCTTTTTATCCAGGAGACGTCAATCTTCTACGAATGAAA
>JABUQX010092482.1:0-27500 GCA_015478945.1 Trachelipus rathkii | reverse complement strand
TTTCTTCTCCACCTTCACCCTACTCAATTTATAGTTCCTTTCTTCTCCACCTTCACCACACTTAATTTATAAGAAACATAGTGATAAAGTACTATAGTACAGCAAGACAAAATTTAAAAAAAACAAACAAGAATTAAGGAATAATCGGTGTAGCGAAACGAGAAGAAAGTAGTGTAGGTGTAAAAGTATGTGATGTGTAGGAAAAACAGTACAAATAAATGGCTACTAAAGTAGTATTGTAAAATCAAATATAGTACCATTATTATTGTTCACCTAGAAGCCCTTGCACATTCATAGATAAGTTATATTATATATATATATATTATATTTATATATCTTTAATTAATATTCTCTTATTTTTCAAGAAAATACAATATTGGTTTATTTTATATATATATTATATATTATATATTATATATAGTATATATATAATTATATTATATTATTATTATTATTATTATTATTATTTTACCATCTCCCATGTAGGACTTTCGGCCCCTGTCTGTTGGACCAGCATTTTCTTCCTTCTGGCCCAGAAACTATTGAATCCTAAAGCACTCTAGAAAAACAATTCTCGGCCCAATGGTTTCTGATGCTAGTCCTTTAGGTTATACACCCAGGTCCGGGTTCACCCTTTCAGGGAACTAGCTCTTCTCCATTTGGCCTCGACCGTCTCCAGAGTCTTCAGAAGATCGTGTCTCTAGGCGGCAATAAGATTCTAATGCTGTCCAGGAGTTCTTCTCAAGCAAAAAAGTAAAGACCGGTTGTTAGCACCTTTCGCCTTAGATATGCAAGAAGAAAGTCTCATATGTTTCGACTGTACCGATATCTTCTTATATATATATATATATATATTAAATATATATATATATATATATATATATATATTATATATATATATATATATATATATATATATATTTTTTAATATATATATATTTTATATATATATATATATAATATATAAAGTATATATTATATATATATTTATATATATATTATTATATAATATATATATAAGATATTTTTATATATATATATATATATATTATATATATATATATATATATATATAATATATATAATGTTACATGTATTATTTCATATATTAAAATTTATTTATAAATTTCTGCCCTTCACAACAAATAAGTTGGGCAAGTTGAAGATTTGAGGATAATAATAAAAATACTAATACTACTACTAATACTAGTACTAATACTAATACTACTACTAATAATAAATTTCCAATTCTTAATATCAGTTCGGTCACTCCTAAAGATTTGGCGAAATTCCCCTCTTAACTTATATTTTATATAATGGTAATGACACTATCAAACGCCCATCAGTTCCATTCTGATACAAAATTCATAATGGCAACCACCTAACGACAGTTATGTCAAATCAGTCAGTCCGTAAAACTGTTTTCAAAAACACCTTAAGCTTGACACCATTCTCTAAACCTTTGATAAATTGTCCCAAAGCTTGGGTTATTTTGTAAGTGAAATTTCTTTACTACAGAAATTTCAATGGGTGAGTAATAAATGTACCCCAATGATCTCGAATCTTTATAATGGCGTTCTTGATCGCAAGTGGCTGTTTACAGGCTGTCAGGCTCTCTGTTGCACTCCTCACTTAAATCAATAGCATTGCTTTACCATTATTTTCATTGTTTTTAATTATAAAACCTAGTTCTATGCTCAAATAATGAATGCTCTGTTTACTGGTTATTAGACTACCCTCACGATAAGATTCATCCAATTTTCAACGTTTGTTTTCACAAAACCACACCTCCTAAGATAATTAATCTCAAATTCAATCTATTTAGTGCATTAGCCCTCAACACAAATCATTAATCAATGATTTTTACTTTTCTAGTTTCATTTATACTTCCAATTCAACATACAACGAATGAAAAAAAAAAACAATTAAATGATTTATCTTTTTATTTTAAAAATGTAAAGAACTTTCCATTTTCTCAAATGTATACAATTGCAACACCTTATTTCTCCTTTTATATTCTACTACAAATCTCGAGTAGGAGGAGGATTCGGAATCAGGGTGTTAACATTTCACACTGGATAGTAGTTGAATTTGAGAACAAACTACAGAATTTGAATACAGACTACAAAACTCTAACTTCCATTACATTCCTAACCTACTAACTGTTTTAACATTAATACCGAAAGATGGCGTCACATTACTATTTTATTTTGTCGTTTTCCAAGAGAGATTAGTTTATCAACAGAACAATTTCGACTTGCGATTGTTACTCTATACAGTTTTACTCAATTCAGAGATAAGCCAAGCCTTTGATAGTATTCAAGCAAACAAGATCTAAAATTAATGTCAAATCTACGTATGACACGCAAAGAAAAATGATGATTTGCGGTAACTCAAGAGTGACAAACTCAAGAGTGACAAACTCAAATACTAAGGCGTTTATATTTATCCTTCAAATTAAAATCTACAGGATTTCTTTCTCAACAATACAAAAACTTTCAACATTTAAACATTAACTCAAATTAACAATTACATTTGTAATTAAAATGTAAGCTTAAAAAAGGGTTGGGAAAAATTAATATTCTTAGCTTATTGAATCATTTCGAATTGCAAACAGATTATTTTAACGTAAGATATTTAAGACTGGTTAAATTAGTTAAAATGTTATTGTTAAATTAGTTAAAATGTTATTATCTCATTTACCCTGGCTTACTAAAGTTCTTCATTAAAAACTATCTTTAAATATATCTACTAGAAGAAAAAACATCTATCTTTTTAAAGTTTTTTTCTTCTGCAATTGCTTCAAATAAAATGAAAAAAAATGTTAATTCAGAAACTGACATTTAATAAAATTATAAACAATGAAAATCGGCGAACATCTTTTACAAGAATCCTTCCGTTGCAATGGCTGAGGTAATGCAAGCAATAGAAGAAACAAAATCTAACGGGTAGTCAAAGTTTTTAACAAAGTCGTAGTGACATGAGAAGTATGAAAATAAAACTTGGAATACAAAAAAATTTAACTTACCTATCTTGGTGTGTGACGACTTTCTGCTGAGTTGTGCGGTGTCTAAAAGTAACCTCTTTTGAGCATGACCTAAAATCTTGACCGAGACCAGAGAGAGACTTCATATTTTCCTCAAAGGAAGCTTTAATTTCGGCAATTTCTGTATCTGCTTCTTCACCGTTTTCCATTTTTGATTTGGGTTTCTTTTCTATTACCTTCGAAAGAGGTCGTGACCGATCCTCCTTCTTCTCCTTCCCACCTTCAGTCCTCTTCACAGTTTTCTCTCGGATGTTTGACATTACCTCTTCTTTGCTGAAGGATTTGTAATCTTCTTTCTCTCTCTCACGACTCTTATCCCTAATGGGTTCTATCTGACGGAGGGCCTCCGCCAAATTGTCTTTCTTTTTCATTGGTAACGCCTGGTTTACCGCCTCTTCCATAACTTGCTGATTAACGGAAGAGGACCGCCTTGTAACGAACTCAACTTCTACCGAAGCACTGCCCGGGACAGGCGACCCAAGAGGCGGTCCGCAAGATGAATAAGAATCTACAAGGAAAGGGTTCACTGCTTGCACAATGGTATCCCCAGCAGAAAACGAAGAGCTCAAGTCTTGTGTCGTCACATCTGGGGGAAAAATTTATCAATTATTATTATTATTATTATTATTATTATTATTATTATTATTATTATTATTATTATTATTATTATTATTATTATTATTATTATTATTATTATTATTATTATTATTATTATTATTATTATTATTTTTATTTTTATTTTTATTTTTATTTTTATTTTTTATTATTATTATTATTTATTGATTATTATTAATTATTATTATTATTATTATTATTATATTATTATTATTAATTATTATTATCTTATTATTATTATTATTATTATTATTAATATACTATGAAAATGCCCAAAAATACTAAAATAAAAGATAATAATATTTTAAAGAGAAAATTTAAAGTTAAATGTTAAACAAAAATGGGAATGCAAAGAATTGAAAAGAGGGAAAAAAACTATTGGACGACGATTGGGCAGTATCCAGAATTATGTATTATTGAGCAAAGTCCCTGAAAATATTAAATGATAACTTAAATGCACTTTTGGCTACAATTTTGCAATCGAGAAGGAAATAAAATATTACAGAATGTTAAGATGAAACATAAGAGTGAACTGACATTGCATCGAACACAAACGAGTAGCAATAATAAAAAATAATCCCAAAATTAAAATGACATCAGAAAAGCATAGAAAATATTTGAAGATAATCTCGTTTAAAAAGATTTAACATAAAAACTATGTTTGAAACGATTAAACTATTTGTCCCTTTCAAAATGTTTGAAGAAGACAATGATTTTAAACTAATGTTGCTTAACAAATATCAACTGGAAAAAAGGTGAGCTCTCTCTGCGAAGGGAAAAGTGTTTGCGACCGCCAGATACAACTTCGCGCTTGCTAATTTGACATATATAACATTATAGAAAAAGAGGAGTTTTCAGTACCAAGAAATGAAAGGAGTTCAAATGACTCAATGGACAAGTCACGCACCTGATGATGAGTCGGACGAAATCTCGGGGTCAAAACTTTGAGACTCTGGCTTTAAAATTGACTTAATCTCTTTTGATTCCTCTGAACTTGAGTCCTTCTTCAAGACACTCTTAAGGGATCTCGCATCGTGTTCCGGTGAACACTTGTTCGATGACATTGGACTTTCCGACTTCAGAATTCCTTTAGGATGTTGCTCTCCTTCGGAGAAAGAAGATTTCCGGGAGTCCACCTTCAAAATAGACTTGGGACTGTCTTTATGTTTCTCTCTCCCTGGATCAGACTTGAGAATACCTGAAATAAAACGTAAACATCACAGTCATGTATGTAAGGGGGCTATAGGGAGGCTACACCCCCCTTGCTATAATAATTATGTATACCACCATTGTAAGGATAGAAATCTCACGCTCTATTCTAAGTCATGTTGTTGGGGAAAAAAATCTGTAACGAACCATAATTTAGATTTCAAATCTTGGAAGCGCCAATCGCAAAAGCGATGCCTAGGAAAATTCCTGAGGGTTAAAGAATCTTGGGAATAAGGGGCAGTCTGTCGTGGGTTATAGAAGAGAAAGCACGTGAGAGGGTGCCGGCCGGCACGTTAACCTCTTTTTTCAACTTATACTTAAAATATTTCCTTAGATTCCCGTACTACACCGTCAAATTCGCGTCCATACCTGAGGTGACAATAATTAATTAATCAAAGCCCTATGTTATAGAAGGGTAATTAAGAAAGCCTTGGGCAGTATTAAACCAGCTAATAACTATAATTAAAAAAGTCCATATGGAATAATTAAACACATAGATTCATCCAAATATATACAATACTTGAAGTACGATAATTTATACTCAATACTTGAAAATAATAAATTAACTAGGCTATATTGATAAAGTTAATAAGATTGCAAAAGGAATCAAAATATGCTTGTGAAAGAACTAAAGGTGTATTGACTAGTCATTAAAGAAAAATATAAATAAATAATACAGTAACATAACATAACATAACCCAAACAATAACAAATGAACAATTAATAATATATACATATCAATTATTATTAAACATATTCCTTATAATGTGAATTCATCATAATAAAAACCCCTTCGCAACCAAAATAATTAATAATTTAATTAATAAATATTTAATATGAGAAATTACACATACGTTTTACAATATTAATAAAATAAAGCATTACATAATACATATAGCACATTTACACCGAAATTATCCTAACATATTTAAATCATAATAAGCAAGCAACAACCGTAAATATATTCGCCTTAATAACCTAGATATTCGTGAAGTCAAAGGGCTGCTAATTGCAAATAACACATCTGTGTAATGTCACTTATTAGAAAAAGATCCATTGGAAGTAAAAAAAATGTATAATATCTCCTTTCTGATTATATCATAATTGTTGCTGACAAAATTAAAAATATATATAATTACAGCAAGGAATAAATAATAAATGACTCTGAATTTAAGTATAAACTCCAAGAGTGGCGACATAACCAAAAACAAAAACAACAACAACAAAACAACAACAAAGCAAACAACAAACAACAACAAACAACAAATAACACAAATAACAACAACAACAACAAGACACTCATAAGGAAAACAACAAACAAAACAACAATACAAATAACCACAAACAAACAACAAAATAAAATAAAAATATATGAAAAGATTCAAAATAACACAAATACGTTTTAATCATAGATAATTAATAATAACAAATAAAACAGAAAATATACAAAAAAAACATCAGCGATAAGACTGATTCAAATATAGAATAATAAATAAAAAATAAAATACATAATAGAATATGAAAAAGAATAATAAATAATCGCATTTATCATGTTTGAAAATATGGAAAAATAATAAATAATGAATAGGGATAGTGGATGCTTATCATAAAATAAATTATATAATACACACTCAAACTTACATAACATAATAACACCCTAAAATATGATCAATTAATACCTACCATGACAACTAAATACGGCGGAGAATAGAATAATAATAATAGATACCGAATTTTACTAACTAAAACACACACAAAATAATTTACATTCTTAATTAATTAGAGTGAATTAAATAATAGAGTAAATTATAATAATTATAATAATAATAATAAGTAATACATAAAATAAAATAATGAGGTATAACAGAACAAACATGTAATCTAGTCAAAAAGAAGGAAAATATGAATAATAATAACATAATTAATAATGAATAATAATTCAAATAAATAATATTATATATGATATAAATATCCTATCTCTTCCTGTGATTAAATAAAATAATAATTATAAATATATATAATAAATAAATTATACTAAATAACTCTAGAGATAATAATAATATAAATATAATTAATTAATAAAAATTAAAAATTAATAAAACATGAAATAATTAAATATTGATAATTAAATTTAATCCAATAGCAAATAATAGATAAATTAATAAATATAAATTAATAATCATAATAAATAATCAATAGATAATAAAAGACTTCAAAGTAATAACAGATTTATAAAATAATAACTATAATAATAATAATTACAATCATAATATAAATAACAAATACTAACATACATATGACTAAGGTGAGTAAACAAAAATTAGTTTACGTACAACTCCATATTTTGTGTTACAGAAATATAGCAATATAGATATCATTATACTTTCGATATTTCAAGTTATAGATAGATTTGTCATAATAATCAATACATATTATAAGTATAATAAATATATTAATATATTATATTAATAATTAAATAATACAATATTAATAATAGATGATTATTAAAATATTAATAGAAATAATAAATCTAAGACAAAGATAGTATACAGTATATTACTATTTGGAATTTTGCTAAAGAAGAGGCTCTGAAAGATTCCATCCTGCCAGTTTACTTGGAGTTTTGGGTTTAGAAATTATACTAAGGGGACGATGAGAGTTCTTTGAAACTACCCTAAAAAGAGAGAAATAGAAATTATATAAGTGATGATTAGTAATTTAAGGAAAAGGATTTACCAAGTTTGGCTTATTTTGATTTTCTAGGAGATTTATGAACAGAATTTACTAATAGTAGAATATGCATGCACTTTTCACATTTGGCTTTCGTGTCTATTTAATTTGAATAAAAAAATCATTTGCATCGAACGATATACTGAGGATCATAAGTGGGGGTGATCAATATTTTGGCAAGTCAATAAAGTGAGGCCCACCAACACAAGTGATAACGTTTACGTTTATTACTTCACCCAATCAGCACCAAATTTTTCAGAGCTTGGGCTGAAAATACACATTTTTTTTGTATATTTTTTTTTTTTTTTTTTTTTTTTTTATCATACCCTTACCTAACCATCATAAAAATAGACCTGTACTTATTATTAATGTAGATTCTTTGATAATATAGTTATAACTATATTTGAAAAATTTAAATTTTGTTAATGGAAAATAATAAATGTTCATACCTGAAATATGTCTGTGTATAGAGTGGTAGAAAGACAAGGAATTATTTTGAAAAAGCGACAAATTTTCAAGAGTAGAGTATGACTATTATGCTTAATATACAAATATTTAAATTTCAATAAAAATTTATAAAATTATATATAGGAGAGCTAGGCGATGCTGATACTTCTTCAATGGATTTTTCCTCTTTAGTTAAGCAACGTTCTGTATAAAAATAAGAGTTATAAAGAAAAAAATTAAAAAATAATAAAAAATATAAAAAAAGAGAAGTGAGGTATGTGGATGAATTATCCACCATTATTGCTCTGATTCATTAGTTAATTTGGTGTCCGTGAATTGGACAATTAAGTGAACGAAATAAAAACGTATCACTGGTTTTCCTTTGATGACTTCGCCAAAATTGACCCCCCCCCCTATATTCCCCTCTGTATATCGTGAATAGAGGGTTTTGTGTCAGTGTTCAAAGAATACAACAAACAAATGAATGAAGATGGCAAGAAAAAACGCATCATTATTTCCATCGTGAAGTTTTTACAAAAACCTACATAATTTGATGTAGGAGACATTCTCGCTACACTATTCTGGTATCGCCGAACTCTCGAATGGGAAATTCCACTTAAGGATATTCGTTTACACATAATACCAACTCAAGTAAACTGCAGGAATGTGAATCTTTCAGAGCCCTTCTTTAGCTATCAAAAAATAATTATCTGGTGGTATCATACAAACAGAGTAAAACGTTTATACTATCTTTATGTTAATACGATAGAACATAAATTATTGAAATATAAATAATTAAATCTCTTAAATTATTATTCTTTAGTATTATCTTATTTACTTATATTTCAATTATTGAATTTATTGAGTTATTATATGATTAATTATTTAGGCACCCGTAGTATGAAATTGGAAAATCTCGGATGGAAATGAGTAGATATCATTTTTTCCATGAGTCTTTTTAATTATTATATGACTTAGTAAAACTAATTTTTTAGGAACTTTTACATATCTGTTGCTTTGCTTTAATAGTGAAAGTAACAGTAAAGCCTATTATATACTCTATCTATTATTTTACAGTTATTTGTTTATAACTTCATTATATATAATAAATAAAATAATAAATTTAGCCTTTAGAATAAATGTTGAAATAATTTTTTTATTTATGTGTTTTATTACGATATTTTTTTCAAACTATAATATTTATTTAATTATCATAATTATCATCATCTGTAGTTATTTAATATTTTCGTATTATTCTTAATCTTACTAATTATTATTATTATTAAGGATATATATTTTGAAATTACTTAAAAATAATAATTATATTATAATATTAAAAGAAAATAATTAGTTGATGGTTGTAATTTGAGAATTATTATTGTTTCATAACAATTATATTAATTTATTATATATATTATTATATACAATTTATTATTTTAATTTTGTTCTATTCTTGTGTTCTTCTTTATTCTTTTAACAAACGTATACTATTATTAATTCTTATCATAAATATAATATAATTATATATATATATTATTATAATATTTTAATTATTATTATATATTTAATTATATTATTATAATTAATTTAATTTATATATTAGTTATTATATATTGATTATATTATACATTATTTAATTATATATATGGATTATATTGTATTATTATTATTATGATATTATTATATATTTTAGTATTATTATGATTATTATATTATTATATATTATTATGTATTTAGTTTAGTTATTATTATTTATTATCTATGTAATATATATGTATATTATTTATATAATTAATTTATGTGTTAAATTATAATTAATTAAATAATATTATTTATTATTTTAATTATTTATAATTTTATTAATTATATTAATATATTTTAGTTAATTTTATTTAATTAATTATTAATTGTTAGTTAAATTGATTATTGTTATTATTCATATAAAATTAAAGACTACAAAATTAATTAATTTATAATGAATAATAATAATAATATTAAATATATATAAATTTAAATTATATATTATATTTTTATTATTTTATTAGTTATATATTATTTCGTTGTTAATTTATTATTATTATTTTGTTAATTTTGATTTTGTATATAAAATATAAATTATTATATATATTATAGATTATATTATTAAATTATTAATTATATATAATATCTGTGTGTTGTGTTTTATTTGTGGTTGTTGTTGTTGTTGTTGTTGTTGTTATTTGTGTGTCTAGTGTTGTTGAGTTGTTGATAGATGTGTGTGCTTGTTATGTTATTGGTGTTTGGTGAATTGGCACTCTTATTAACAATTGATATTACCTAACTCACACCCAATTAAACGAGACATTTATATTATTCTTACTGAAAATATATTTTTGTCACTAACAATTATGATATATCAGAAAGGCAGATACTTATACTCCCGGACTCAAAAGGACAAAACACGTTACATAAGATATAGATTTATGGGCAATTAAGCTAAGCCCCACCTCTTTCTATGCTAAAGGGAATAGAATTCTATTATGCGACGGCTACAATTTACCTACTTCTAAGTCATTGTTGTGTGGCTTAGAGTATGACTTGAAAATAAGATAATTTCTGTGTTAGAACAGAAATTTGTATTATATTAATATATTGAACGATTTCAAAATATTTCATATGTGTAAACTTGTATAGGCCTATATCTCTGCTCTTCTCTCATATTTAGTTAATTAAGCTTGAGTTATATTGTTCACTTTTAGAATATATATTTTATTACTTTGAAGATGTAAAAAAATATTTGAATTTGGATTATTATTAGTAATATTATTGGATGTTTTGTTAGTTGTTCAATGTTACTTGTAGAGGTGAAAATCACCTTGTTGATAGTGTTGATATAATTATATTTAGTTAATATAGAATGAAAAATGATTCACGGTTAGAGATGTTTGTATTTTTCGTGACACTGAGTATTATATTTATAATATTATTGATTATGTATTAATTATTATCTATTTATTTATTTGCTCTCGTGGCACCTTCTATACAGATAAATTTCCTTATATAAAACTCAATGTCTCTCTTGCAATATCATGAGAGAGATTATGTAAGATTTATAGCGTGTGTCATGATGCGACTTTTTGTTTTTATAGCTTATGGTGTAGATTATAGAATTACAGAGGTTGAAATGACCTCTTGAAAGGATTATTAATACTTAATTCAAAAGGTACCCTTATTGTTTAATATATAATGAGAAGTGTATAATATATAATTATATATATATTATATTATATATATTATATAATATATATATTTATAAATATATATATATGGTAAGTATTATAATTTAAATAGATAAAGCGTAGTCAAGCTTATTATATATATTGATATATCGACTATATATAATAGTGATGTTACAGGACTAACTCCAATAATCACCTAAATATCCCTATGTCTAATTAGAAATGATGTGATAGGGGCCTGGTGAAGTATCACCAATTGCCCACATTCGATACCTTGTATAGCTCGTTGTCGTGTACTGTTAGCGTGAAAGGCGAGATTAAAGAGTATCTGGTATTTGTAGTATAGGTTTATTGGCTGCCCACTACCCACTTAATCAATTTAGCTCCTTGTGAGCAAATTATGCGTACTTATGCATGGTTCCTCGAAGAGAAGCTCATGATCGCCAGTACCAACGTTGACACCTTGTCACTCAATGCTTAAGAATAATAACAATGGACAAATGAAAAAAAATTTCAATTCATTGTATATTATGTATTTCCTATAGGTGTCGGTTAACACTGGTAAAACTGATCAGACAGGATGATAAATGTTGGAGGCGAAAGAAAGAGAGCTGGATATGTTATTGTATTTAATAGAGAACATGGCCAAATTTGATTGCTCCTGCAGCTTTGGTTGATATGAAATCATAAAGATAAAAGGAGTAAAGAGAATTAAGGTGAAAAATGAAATACTGGATTAAATAAATTAAATAAATTAAAAATAGTTTTATAATGCGTTTGAATGATGTAAGAATGCCTCCGCGTATAGATCTGATGGGTTGGAAAGTGATAGATGAGAGAGAGAGGAGCGAGAAGAGTGTGCGCGAATTTCCCTGAGTATGCCCGTGTACTGTTGCAAGCTCCGTGGTGCAAAAATCGACTGCGGAAACGCTCATTATGCGAAGAGCGTATAGTAAAGTATTAGAGTAAATGTGACTGTATAACCGTACATTACAAAATTGCGTAGAAACTGAGTTGAAATTTAGATTTGAAAAGGTCAAGGTGTGTGTGGTATGTGACATATGGATCCATCTGAGAACGACCTGGGAAAGCTCAATGGGGTGAAGAGTCCATCGATTTTCGTGGGCGCACCGGATCAATTGGCTGAAATTGATACTATGCTTTGTGGGCTAGAGATTGGAGTTAGGAGCTTCAAGACCTTGATACTCTGATATGGGTGACCTAATATGGATTCTGGATTAATAGGTTAATCATAAATAAAGGGGTATCTGATGTTATTAACAGTGCTGACTATTGTATGTACGGGAATGTCTGGGTATTTAGTATGACACTTGAATATGATAGAATAGATAGGAAAGTGACATGTATAATTGTTTTAAATGTAGAGAGAGCAGTTTGTTGGTGATCGAAAGCTCGTATAGTTCGACACAATGTTTTATCTTTGTCCTTTAAACACAAGAGTAGTTTGTATTAATACACATTAAGAGTATTCTTACGTAGACGCAAAGCACCTGGGCGCTCGTTTTAGTAATTCCCTAAATCGAGATAGAGGATTTTTATTTGAAGCGAGAAAAACAAGTATGAGGTGATTGAAGGTTGTGTTGGTGAAGAGAAATGTTGAAGTATGTGTTGGATGATAACTAGTCAGCTCGAGGTGAGTGTGTTTAGGAATGGCGATTATGCGGACGATACATTATGGTTGTGTGTGCTAGCTAGTAACATTTAGAGTGTATTGCGGGCTTTGATGGAGAGGAAGGTGCTCCAGATAGGGAAGGTAGAACGGAGTGTGAATTAAGAGTGAGTATGTTTAGAAGTTAACGCATCGTGACGCGTGCTAAGAAGTGTGCCCGCCGTAAACCAAAGAGTAGAGTATTCGTTGACCAAAGCAGTCGGCTGCGCAATGGTAACTTCTTGAGTTGAACAAGACTGCAATTAAAACAGAATCTAATGGAAAACTGCAAAATGAGGAAGTACATTAGTATTTAAAAAAAAATAGTCCGTTTTTAGAGTGCAAAAGAAGTCAAGTCATTGCGAGCGATGTGATCTTCATTAGATAAAGTCTCCAAATGCAAAAAAGTTAAGTATTGAAGGAGACGTCTCAAACTTTAATATGTAATTCCACAAACTAAATGAATCATAATGATAGGCCATTAGGTTTTGTGCAGAATGATAAACGATGGTGTGGAATAGCAAAAAGCAGCAAATTAGAGAAGAAGTAAAAAAAAGGAAAAAAGCACGTGTAGCGATGGATTGAATGGTACTAAAGTGCAGTGATGAGGAAAGATTTCGAAAAAAGAGAAAAAAGTATGTTTAGAGATACATCGATTATGAATGAAAGGAGATGAGGAAAAAGGAAAGGAATACTAAAGGATTGGCAAATACAAGTAGGGATGAAAAAAATTACGGTCTAAAATTTACAATCAGCCATAATTTGGAAGAGAGCGAATGAAATGGATAAAAAGATCAACATTACATAGTGGACAGCAAAGCTCTTTTGGAAGCGAAAAAGGCACCAAAGTAGAGCTACACTAAATGTATCGAGAGGGGTAAGAGAAATGCTCGTACTTTGATGGAATAATGAATAGAGATGGTTGTTTGAGCATAACTGATGAAATTGATGTGAGGGGAGGTCGTATCCGTGAGGCAAGACATTTACCTCAGATATTATTAGTACTGAATACATTAGAAATTGCCCTGAACAATAAGTGAATGAGACTTAGGGTGATAGTGAATTATTGTGGGTTGATTGGTGCGAAGAAGTGTATGTTGTTGAATGGTATATTTGAGGTAGATGATAAGTGTCACTATCTAGATACAGAGAGCATGCATCTCTCTCTCCTATGGATTATAATAGGGCAGAGAATGAAAGATAAGAGTTGAAGAAAAATGGTTAAATCTGCAATGCAAGTTATAAATAAAAATTACTGGTGAAATGATCAAAGACGAGGGGAGAATAGTGATGAGTTAGGTTTGGAAGTTGTGATAACAGTAGCGTTTATGCGTGGATAGAAAAAAAAGAAAGTATATTTCGAGGGATTGGAGGAGATCAATAATAGTATCCTTATAATAAGGCGGTAAGGGGGGATAATGGTAACTGTTGGAATTATAGGCGGAAGAGTATTATTGTAAGTGTTGTAGGGAAGATAGCTAGTTATTTATTGGTCGGAAATGAGTGGCCTATCGAGTGACGAAAGGGACCGTTGTGGTCAAAAGAACAATGGTGCATTTTAGAGGGAATAGATGCGATATTCAGCAGGAAGCAGAGTCGTGGAAACTCCACTATCTTTCCATTGAAAACACCCCTCATAAGGAAATAGATCAAAAAAAATAAAGATTATCCAAATCTGCGATCTTAAAAAAAATTTTTATTTAAAATTTGAAGAAAAAAGTAGAAAGAAAGAAAATGTATAAAAAAAAATAAAACAACAGTTTGGTAATTTTCTTTCTACGACATTTATTTGCATCAGGCTCATGATAGGATTAATAGGGATCTTATGCAGTTGTTTATTATTGATAATGATGGTGTTGGCCCAAAGGGTACCTGAATGGTAACAAAAGTAATAGTTAACAGATATAGAGATGAAAGACTCGTGTAAGGAATACAATTGTAATATTCGACAAGTTAATGTTTCTAATATTTAAATAGCGGAGTGAAGGACTTCCATGTAGTTAGGTGTACAAACAACATCTCGGAGTATTCAATCGTAATGGGATTTAGGAGGTTCTGCAAAGATATTAGTGATCGTCTATTTAAGGGAGGGTAAAAAAAGGGGTTTGCCAGGGGATGGTGTTAGGAGGATGGAGAATGGAAGAGAGGTGGGAGGGTGCCCTACCTATTTATATGTGGATGATTTGGGTTTGTTGTAGCAAATCTGACGAGAGTTGAGGGATTAGTAGAAGATTTGGCACGTGTTGTAAAAGGAGGGGTTCTCGAAAGTAAGCATATAGATAAGAGTCATCGATGTATGGTTGTGACTTGTGAGTAGGACAGTTCTCAGTGTGAAGTTAATGTTAGATGGTGAGAAGGTGAGCAGCTGGAACAAGGTCTGAGTTTAAATATTTAGGATATATGTTGGATGAAAAGGGTGAGCGATATGCAGATGTGTATAGGAAGTTGTGAATGACTATGGAATAAGTTTGGACTTATTGCGTGCGACTAAATCTTGGTGGATTATAAAGGCCTAAAAATCTTGAGTGCGCTAGGTTTTACATATAGTAGTAGGGCACTGTTTTCGGACGAAAATACATGAGACCTTCGCAGAATACCTTTATTAGAGACCCTGTTGGCCACTAAGAGCTTGTTTACCTGAGCCTATGACCTTTTTTAGGCACTTTGACCGTCTTTTTCGACCACCCCTTTGCTATTACTTCCATTGGGTCATTTTTGCGGCCCACAGGAGGGATATTTATTTGGCAACCGAGAATTTTATTTGGAATACCCATAAATTTTTTTTGCAACTCCTAATGTTTTGGACGCGCTAAAACGGTTGCGTTAAGGCAACCGTAAGTGTACGTTACCCCACCCTAAATTTTGATCGGACAGGGTCATTTATTTTTGCCACATGGTATTATAATACTGTCCTGTTACCTTTAGACCGGGCGTTGAGTCTACTTTTTTGGATTGCGATCTATATCGTTGTTGTTTTCGAATCCGCCGCACCCCAACCAGGTTGCGGATCGCAGCCAGCCGCGTTTCTGCCGTCGCGTTCCCGCCCGCGCGCGTTTCCCATCCCACCTGAACCGATGTTCACATCCGCCCGCCTTATGTGTGGTCCCATCCTGCCAGTCCCGCCATCATCTGCACACACACACACACACACACACACTCAAGCACACGACCAACAACACACAGACACACACACACACCGCACCCACGTTTGTCGCACTCCTCACCTGATTTTCACCATCCCCTCCATCTGTGCTTAAACTTCCTTTACCACCTCAAGCCTTATCGTCTTTATATGTTCGCAGTTCCCATCGGTCGATAAATAATCAAAATAGAACTCCGACTCTCATGCACCATTGGCACAAAAAGGACATTACGGACAATAACCGCTGCGGTTGTTACGTAGTCGCTAATTATACATAATTTAATTTCAGTTTCGCTTTATTCATTTATTATTTAATAATAATAATAATAATAATAATAATAATAATTATAATAATAAATAATAATAATAAATAATAATAATAATAATAATAATAATAATAATATATTAATAATAATCAATAATAATATATAAAATAATTAATTAAATAATACTATATAATTTATATATATTACATACTTATACCATTATAATAATAATGATAATATTATTTATATTTATATATTTATTCGTAGCTACATAATATTATTATGGTATATATATATATATTATATTAAATAGAGATGTATATATAATAAAGAGTAATATTTGTTTTATTTATATATTATAAAATCATCTAAGATTTGTATATTAATATATATATATATATATATTTTTAATATATAGTAATTATATATTATATTGAGAGAGAGAGAGAGAAGAGTAGTTTCGGAACAGTCTCGTAGTCGCCGTATTTTGGGATGAAGGAATGAACTTGATTGAAGAAAGAGAAGAGAAATGAATTGAGAGAGGAGATATGAGAAGAGAGAGTTCAGAAACGGTTCGAGTAGAGAGAGAGAAGAGAAGAGACAGGTTATCACGTAGTGTTCCTTGCGGGAATCAATTCATAAAAGCAGTTGATCAAACTTTGTTAGACGCTTATTGAGGAGCACGGAAAATTTTTTATTTGAAATCATTTTTAATTGAATTTTAATTATTTTAATTTATTGAATTAATTAATTATATTGCCGTATTTTTTATTATTTTTATTTTATTTTCTGTTATTAAACGTCTCTCGTTCATTGAGCAATCACTCATAACGTGAAATCGGAACCGAAAATCACTGGCAGACGTCCTTGCTATTATTGTTTATCCTATTTAATATCGAAAAGTTTTCATCATTTATTTATTGAATTATTTTATTCATTTTAAAAATGATTGTTTTAAAATTTGGATGAATTCAAGTTTGATTTAATTCTTTTGATTACTTAATTATTTTTATTTTTATTTTTTTGTATTAGTTTTCATCCAGCGAACTAACACGTGGCTTTTTATCGCATCCAAACTTGCGCATGCGCATCTACAAAGCGAGCGAGCGAAAGAGAGAAAGAGAGAGAGACAGAGAGGAGAGAGAGAGAGAGAGAGAGAGAGAGAGAGAGAGAGAGAGAAGAGAGAAGAGAACAGAGATGAGAAGAGGAGAAGATTATAGGATAAATACTTATATAGTCTATATATAATATATTATATATAATATATATTATATAATATAATTATTATATTAGTATATATATTATATCGTTGATATATTGAAAAAGGATAAAATGAAATTAAAGTAATATAGTAATATAGTATAAAATCAGGTGATATATATTAATTATATATATATATTGTTATATATTATCCCACCCCTAATAAAATTTATTATAGGAAATTATATAATAAGAGGAAAATTAGGGTATATATATACCTTTAAATCAACCCATTCTACTACTATACCTGCCCACCTTATACGCTATATATATACCTCCTAGGTATACAAAAATATAAATATAAAAAATAAATAAAAAAAAAAATATATATAAAACATTGAGATAAATTGACACAATGAATAATATACAGGACCATACATAATTACCCTAAAAATCCAACCATACACCTAGCATGAACACCAGCCAAAAAACCTAACCTGACCAAAATACACTATACAATACATAAAACCTAAACCTACAACCTAAACCATTAGAAAAACTAAACCTAACACACACAAATAAAACATAACCTAACCAAAACCTAACCTTAACCGTAAAGATGAAATAGCAAAATAACAAAATAAACAGCCTTGTTTTAAAATACCCCATGAGCAGGTTGAAAGTCCTACTCATCGACCTTGAGTCATATAAAGTAACGGTATTGATGCCTGTAGCCTGTTGGTGGTATCTGTGCTTAACATGAGGTCATGTAGGTACCTGACCTGTATGATCTATCCTAACTTATTTTCCATCCGTGGACACACACACCACAACCACACACAACACACACACAGCACACAACACATTACAAGATTAAAGTAGGTACACTACTCCTTCTCACTTGTACTCTGATATCTTTATACACACACAGCACACGTTTACATGGCGCTCTTCCTTCTCTCTCTATCCTTATACACACAACTCAACCCATTCACTACTGTACACTTTATACACACATTCACTTATATACACATTCACTTAATGCCACTTACTACACACATTCACTTATGCACCACTTCGCTACTTTACCCCTTCCACACTCTTCCAAACTCCTACTCTTCTCTCTCTCTCTCTCTCCTCTCTCTCTCTCTCTCTCTCTCTCTCTCCTCTCTCTCCCTCTCCTATACACATACTTCGGTCACAAACACCCCTACACTACTCACACATCACCATCTCTCTTCTCTCTACTCCTCCTACACATCCTCATCTTCTCCACTCTTCATTACCTACATCTCTACTTCACCTCTTCTTGACTACTCCTTACACCTCTCTCTCTCTCATCCCCATACTCGATCTACTTCTACCTCATACATTCTCTTACTCTACCTCTTCTTCCTCTACCACCACGTTATACTCACCATCCATCCTACTCCGCTACCAACCCTTTGGTTCTTCCCCATCTGTCCGCTTCAATTTTTCAGCTCCACCTCCCTATTTTAGGCACCTTTAAAATTTTTTACTTTTACACATCACATTTTCTGCGAAACCTAAAAACTGCTCAACTCCTTCTCTTATTACGACATCTCATTGTTATTTTACCTAGTACTTTTATTTATAAATTTTTTAAAATTGCCATGTAAGATATGAAAAAAATACATCAGATCTATGATAGCTCGAATAAACATTTTGATGTTACTACAATGTACGAAATTTTCTATTTAAAAACATATACTTTACAGACCTTAAAGCCAGACTAAATCAGTAAATCCAATAGAGGTGTTACCTTGAGAATCTTAGACAATGAGGGCGAGGATTAGTATGCTTTTGTTTTACTAGGTTTTATCTGACTTAACGCTACTCGTATAAAAAAACATACATCTCAACTCTATTCGTTTTACTGCAAGAGTCCTTAAATCTTATATGTGTGTTACTGTGCGGTTTAACTCACATAATTTATTAAACCTGAGTATACATGACCGTGTTAAAGCCTAGTAAATCAGTATAATCAATAGAGGTGTTAGGCCTAAAACATGCTACGGCCGCATTAGTATGCGATTGTTTGTTTTTACTGCTTTACTGCTCATATTAACATGGTTCGTGCATTTACTAGGCGTCCTACTAACTTTACTCTTTATCCGCTATTCAACTCATTATACTAGGAATTACAATTTACAAAGTAAAACTCTAAAGCAGTAAATCCAGTAAATCAGTAAATCAGCAGAGGTGTTACTTAACACCTAAGGGATTAGTATGCGTATATTGTTTTGTTTTACTGCTTTACCTCTTTGAATTCCTAGCTTTACTGCTTTAATTTCTGCTTTACATGTATATATAACTTTCTGCGTTGTATTAATAGGCGTCTCATACACTTTAATCTCATACTTACGCCAACCATTTTATTGTCAACATGTTTTAACATCAATTTATTATTTATTAGGACATTTTTTTTTGTGTATATTTTGTTATTAATATGTTTTATATTTTTATGTGTATTCTGGAACGCAGTTGATTAATTTTGTGATAGTGTTGATTATAATTTTTAGTTTGTACTTTTATTTATTGATTAGCTATTGTGATAATTATACAATAGCTCCACATGCGTCCTTCATATTGGTTTATAATTCTCTTTAGAGAACGCCAGCTGTCACGTATCGACACTAGTATTCACCAACACAGCCAGTAGCAAAATACTGATAATTATTTCGTTCGAGCGAGTTCACGCATATGCAGCTTACAAGGTAAAATCTTTACCCCCAAAATAGAACATCTGTTACCTTTCAACATCTTTTTATACAAACATGCCGCTCGATTCAACACCATCAGAACACTATCTAAAAAACAACAACAACTGCTTACACAGACTTTACTTACACTACACACAGCAGTAATTCTAACTTTAACACCCTGACTTGAACTCTAGATGGCATCTAAACTACCAGCGACAGCGCTGTACAGAGATAAAAGTTTGAACTCCTAAAACATCTCACACTCACACGCATATCTATACCCCTTTAGGCAACAGTATCACACTCTGACTATTAGCCGTCCACTATCATCATCGAAGTTCTTTAGACGCGCTGAGTCCTTTACCTCGGGCCACAGGCATTACAAACAGAGGTCCCAGAACATCTCTCACGACTCATCATCACTGTGATTACTCGTAAAACCTTCGACTCACACACTAGTTTTGATTAACAAAAAACCTCTGTTCGAGACTTTACTTACACAATAACAACGAGAGATATAGTTATAAACCATAAGTGTATTATGATATTATAAACTATTAAAGAAAAATACATAAATAATAATACTACATTTCTATTTATAGCGTAATAATTTATTTACAAAGTTTTCTATGAAAGACTGTTCTTAATAAGAGTCAAGGATTCGGAGTAGGTTTAATCCGTTAATTTCAGAACAAGGAAAATCTTTTAGTGATTAACTAGTTAATACTCGTATCTCGTTAATATAAAATTTTGAATAAACAATTTACAAAGATAATTTTTAATGAGATCAGCTAAATCTGAAAATAATATGTATGAATTTTATTAAAAGAACTTATTCTTATGTACGTACTATAAAGCAATAAATCAGTAATCAAGTAAGACCAGACCACTGCTATCCCCTACTTACATTCACAAGCTTTTGTGATGCACCAACAGTTTTGCTTAAACTAAGAATTTGATCGATACGACTTTGATCTGATAACAATGCAATATTTAGCTATGTAATAAAGCGATATAAAAATAACAATAATAATATATACTATATATATTTAAAAATGTTTTTAACCAATAAATATTTTATATAAAAAGATTAATGAAACATACGATAATTATTCTAGTTTTCTAAGAAATAAATTACTCAATAAATTACAGTATTGAGAATATATAATAATATAAAATTCACTCTAGAGAAATCAATAAATAGCAAAATAAATACTCGTATAACTTTTCTGATATAATTGTGGATTTGTGCTTTATTTATTTATTATATATTATTTTACTATGTACATGACAATCCATCAGGAGAAAACACAACAACCGCACTCCTTAACAGATACGAAAACTGACCTCTCTCTGTAATATATGTGTGTGTGATGAATAACTAATTCTTAGGCCTTGAAAAAATTTAGGTACCTTTTTGTGATGCCCGGGGCGATTTAAAGCCTGAAGTTTCCACGCGTCAATAAAGTACACCATTTCAAACTCGGAGCACAATCTTGCTTCTGTTAAAATGTGGGGTTACCATGCAAGTAGACACAGCGTTAGGCCTAAAATTAGGCCTACAAATATATAGGGATGAAGCAGCCTTTTTGTAGACGGGGCTAATTTAATCCTAATTCTCCAGTCACAAGAAGGTTAATCTCCAGTATACAGCACTCAGAATCATCGTTTAATATTATTTATATTTTTATATTATATATATATTTGTATCAAAATTACCGGTAAAAGTTTCGTGTGCAACGCATTCTTTTTATCGCGACTCGTACTGAGAAATGATCTCTCTCACTTACTTGTGATTGTCGGAGTAGTTTTATTCGCGCGCGTAGTTATGCAAGCTAATCTCTACCATGCTCCGCTCGAGCCCCACCACAGCTCACAACGAAACAACCCGCACCCAGCTGGTGCGTCCCAGCCGCACGCTCGTCCCGCCGCGTCCCGCCGCGTCCCGCTCTGCGTGCCGCCGCTGATCCCCACGCGCCGTACCTCACGCGTCGCGACGGCCCCGCGCGACGCACCCGTCGAGGCGCAATATTTCGCGTTCTCGCGCCCGCAGCGTGCGACCCGCAGGCGCATATATTCCGCGTACTCGCCGCCGTTAGTAGCGTTATTTACTTCAGGCTATTGTATTATTATTATTTAACGTAGCACGACTTTACCACTACACACATACACACGCCTCGAACACACACACACCACTACACACATACTCACACACATAACACACACACGAACACTAGTATGAGACGTTAATAAAGTGATTAAGACATTTTTATTTTATTTTTGACTTCAGTGTTGACATTGTTGTTGTTTTTTTGATAGATATGGCGCCACAGCGAATGACTCAAACACAGCACACACACACACACACAACCAAACACACGGTTACGTATACTGAATATAATTTCATTAAAACATTTTATTTTCTATATGTATACTTAGTGTTATTTACTTCATGCCTATTGTGATTTATTAATTTAGAACACAGCAATGCACGACACACGGCACACACACACACACATACACACAAATACACAACACACACACTTACACATACCCCACCCCACCACTCGATATTTTGATGCCTCAACTTTGATGCCTAAGCTTTTGATGCCTCAACTTTGATGCCTTAGTTTTGATGGCTCAACTTTGTATTACCTCAGCTTTGATGCCTCAGGCGTGGTGATGCCGTCATACTTTAATAACCTGCATATATAGGTACCTCAGGCTGTGTTGTTTCATCAGTTGATTAGATCATACATCTTTCATAGGAGCGTCATCTATGAATATCCACCTACTATTGATGGTATTTACATCCTATAAAGCAGTACGACTTACCTTAAGACCACGTATAACACAACTTACACGTATAGTTCAACCACACCACAGACACGCCACATGAACTATCTCTGTTATTTCATCACATGACGATCATTTACCAACATTATGACACTTTTAATCAGCTATCGACCAACTCCAACAAATACAGCGACTAACCATACACTTTACACGCACGATTATGTTATATATATATATTAATAATATAAAGAGTAAAAAAAATAATAATAATTTAATTAGTGTATTATATATATAATAAATTTACTATTAAATATATTCACATTGGCTATATATATAACTATATATCTATTTATTACGTATAAATATCAACACAATGAAATATACAACTAAGGTAGCTATATTTTAAATACCAATATAACTCACAATCCTGATTATGGAGGTATTTATATTATATTATATGTACTAAATAAACTAAATAATAATATAATAACCTTTTACTATCACTAAAATAAAACAAATAATCATATATATAATTAATAATACCCTTGAGTACAAAATACATGCAAGTAAAGTTATTAAGGCGATGTGAGTAACTCATATAAACTAATTAGAGCATAAATAGTGGTAATATAATATATATATATATTAATTTCATTCGCGCGGAAACTTATTTGCCGCCTTGGCAATGGGTTGCGCCGGCGCCGCGGGCTGAGAGACCCGACTTTAAAGAGGATCTTGCTTGACTCTATAGCTTTGCGTGCTCACGCGAGCTGGGCGCGACGTCTGGGGACGGGAAACGCACCACGTCGTGCGCTTGCCTCTGCGGCTCTTGGCTCTTGCCTTTGCCTGGCTTGGGGCTCATGCTGAGCCCTGGTGGTTCGCTTATTGACATCTACGGTCAGTGCTCGTCGTCAAAACTCTCCCGACCCAATCACATCATGTCGAAAACATTTCCTCCTTCTCACCTTGCTCCTTATACAATGCTCGATCTCCTTACTCCGTCATTCTCTCCCGTCCTGTGTCTCCACGTTCTTCTCTATCTCTTCATTCATAAACTTAATCTCTACTACTCATCTCTTCGTCTTTCTCTCCTCTCTGCTCCTCTCTCTCTGCGTGACTTTACCTTTCGACCTGATTCTCATTAGGATTCTCATTCTTACGCACCCTCTCTTCCTACCCGATTAAACGGTCCTTCTTTCCTTCTATACATTCTTCGGACATATACATTATCGGGGCCTAACGTAGTTATCGCACCACATTTTACAGAAAAACTGTCCAGCTTTGCAATATATTTTTGCATCCTCTCTGCTAAAATCTAGTGCTTTCTTTACAAGTTCCCTCCCCGTCGATACTACAAAAAGGTATCATCCTAAATTTAGGCCCTAAGCGCAGTAGTGTATTCAACACATTTTACAGTGACGAGTTCAGTTTCGTATCTGTAAGGAGTGAGGGTTGTTGTGTGTTTTCTCGTGATGATTGTCAATGTACATAGATAATAATAATAATAATAATAACTAAGAAAAATCCGAATTATTTAAATAAACTATCTTTCAATATTTTATTAACTTCGTATTGTGCACTGTATACATAAAATTAATACTCAAATGTTTAATTTGAATAATTGTTTTAATTTTTAAATAAAAAACTGCTAAAATGATTTTTTAATTAAAATACATGTCTATATGTTAGCAGAGAAGACTGTATTTTTGTTATTTTTTATACTTCATTACAAGCTAAAGATGATGTAAAGAAGTACTTTTTCTTTTTTTTTTTTTTAGGTCCAATTAGAACAACCGTCGGCATAGCTTTGTGTAGAGGGGTGTTAGGGGCTGGTCTTACTGATTTTACTGATTTTGCTTTAAGCTACGTAAAATATATTTGTTTTTAATAAAATTTCATAAAAATTTTAGTTAAAAGTTATTTTAAAACTATCTAGTATAATAATTTATAAACAAAAAAGTTATTAACAGTTAATAATAAATTCTTTGTCAAGGGAAATAATTGATTAATTATAGAAGTTTTAAGAAACTTTGAAATAAATTTTGCCATGACCTTGAATGAGTAATAAAATGTACGTGCTTAATTAAAACAAAATGTTTTAATACAATTATTACTCGTTATGTGGTAAGTAAATCTGCGTCCTCACCTGTACTGTAACGTAAATCTGTGTGTGCAGTGTAAGTAATATCTGTGTTTCCTATGTGTGTGTAGTGTGCTACTTCTGTTAAGTGTAAATGTAAGCTAAATCTGTGTTCTCTGTTGTGAGTGTTAAGTTATAATCTGCTGTTGAGTGTAAGTAAATCTGCGTGTGTAAGCTGTAACTCTGTGTGTGAGTGTAAGTAAATCTTTTGTATGGTGCTGTGTGTGTACTGTAAAAGTAAAAGTGTAAAGTGTAAATTGTAAGTGTCTATGGGTAAATGTATAAGTGAAATATGTGAATGTTTGTGTATAGTGTCATAGTGAATGTGTGTATAAGTGTCATAGTGAATGTTGTGTGTTGAATAATATAAACATAAGGCATGCACGTAATAAATTAATTATAAGTAATAAAATAAAATAAATAAATAATAGAAATAATAAAAATAATAATAAAAATAAATAAAAATAATTAAAAAATTTCAAAAACCAAATAAAAACATATGTTAATAAATATATGAGGTTAAAAACTAGTTCTTGAAATTCCATGAGTTAAAGCAGTAAGCAGAAAGTTAAAACAGTTTAAAGCAGGAAAAGTTAACAGCCAGTAACAGCAGAAAGCTTAAAAAGCAGTAAAGCAAGTAAAACAAAAAGGGCATACTAATCCCTAGTTGTTAGTAAACACTCTATTGATTTACTGATTTACTGCTTTAGGTATGTACATTGTATATGAGTTAGTAAGCGGTAAAAAGCAGCAAGCTATAAAGTCAGTAAAGCGAAAGTTAAAGCCAGTAAATTGAGTAAAACACTAACGCATACTACTATCCCTTAGGTTGTTACGTAACACCTCTATTGATCTTACTGATTTACTGCTTTAACGGATGTAAAAAGAGTCAGAGTTTGAGTTTAAAGCAGTAAAAACATATAAGTTAAAGCAGTAATATTAATTAAAGCAGTAAACATGAGTTAAAGCAGTAAAACCAGTAAAACAAAAGCATAGCTAAATCCCCCTAGTCCCAGTGTTAGGTAACACCCTCTATTTGATTTACTGATTTTACTGCTTTAAGGTCTGTAAAGTACATGTTTTAATAAATTAAACATTTCGTACAATTGTAGTAAAATAAAAATGTTTTTATATATATGTACCGTTCTTTTTTTTTCTTCTTTACATGCAATTCTTTAAAAATTTATAACTAATTAAAAAGTACTAAGTAAAATATAAAAGATGTCTGTAATGAGTTTCAGTTTTTAGGTCCGCGAAAAATGTTTTTAATAAAATAATGTTAAGTGCCCTATAAAATTAGGTGGGCTTAAAATTGACCCATGGAAGGACCAAAGGGTTGGTAGTGTTTTTATACGTGTTGTATAAGTGTAATGTAAGTGTAAGTGTCTATGGTGTGTGTAAGTGTTTCTATAGTGAGTTATTTCATAAGTGTTTAAGTGGGTGTGTGGTATGCTGTGCGTGTGTGTGTCGTGTGTGTTTGGACCCCTTGTCGTATTAAGTGTAATGTAAGTGTCCTATGGTAAATGCAAGTGTCAAATAGTCGATGTCGTGTATTAAAGTGCACTCACGTGAATGTCGTGTATAAGTGAATGTGTTGTATACCAGTGTCATAGTGTTAATGTGTCTGTCGGTGTGTGTCGTGTGTGTTGTTTATATAGTATAAGTTGTGTTATGTGTGCCGTGTTGTGTGTGTTGTGTGTGTTGTGTGTGTGTGTGTTGTGTGTCCACGGATGGAAATAAGTTACGAAGATCCTACAGGTCAGGTACCTATACATGACCTCATGTTAGCACATATACCTACCAAAGGCTAGGCCTCAGTTACCTGGATGAGCTCAAGGCGGGTGGAGGCTAGGTGCAGGGTGTAGGATAGGTGTAGGCTTGGTGTAGGTGTACGGGCCTAGGGTTGTAGGTGTAGTTTAGGTTAGGTTAGGTTAAGGTTAGGTTAGGTCTAGGTTAGGTTATGTTAGGTTAGGTCAGGTTAGGTGCAGGTGTAGGCTAGGTGTAGGCTGGGTATAGCCTATGGTATCTGGCAAGGTCACTGAAATCTATGTCCAAACAAGGTTAATATTAATATATATATATACTTATATATATATCTTATATATACTATATACTATATTATAATATATATCTATATATATATATATTATATACTATATATATCATACTTATATATATATATAATATATCATCCTCTATATTATATATATATATATATATATACTATATATACTACCTCTCTCCTCTCTCTTCCTCTCTCTTCTCTCCTCTCTCTCTCTCTCTCTCTCTCTCTCTC
>JABUQX010092481.1:17500-35590 GCA_015478945.1 Trachelipus rathkii | reverse complement strand
AAACTTGTCAGATTTTCGCACAAGCGAACTATTCATTCGAATATAGTACAGATATGGGTATAACCCTCCACTCTCTCCCATATCTCGCTCATCTACCACCATCCACTGTACCACGTTATTCAAAATTATTTATACTTCAGTATCAATTTATAATATCCTACACCTTTTCTAATTCTTTCATAACCCATCCCTTAAATACTATAATTGAATACAACACCACTAAATACAGCTGAATACTCCATAATCTTGTAAGCCTCACTCTTACTTGATAATTAAATATTTCATCTAATAAACTCTATACATATCAGCTTTCATCTCGCATTAATATTATCTTACTATTACTGATATCATTTCGTACATAATCATAACTTTTGATTCGCATTATTCAATGCTTCTCAAAAACACCATATATCACTAACACACTGAAATATAGAGTCTTACTCCATATTTAATCCTATGCATTAACCTGTTTAGTAAATCATAAAAACTAAATACATTTCTTCTTCTTCTCTTCATTTTTTGTCAACTTCATTATTAAATATTTCACAATAAGTACAAGGATTCTCGCACTCTCACCAGGGGACGTCCATAATTACACACACACTATATAACTCCTGATTAAGTCTCTTCTCAAGCAATCTCAATCAGCTCTCAAGTCCTCAATCGACGGTCCACGGAGGCTCACAGCATTAGTATCTTTGCATAGATTTATTCAGTATAGTATTTCTCTCTATTGATCTTCATATAATATCTTTAGTTAACATCTAATATATCCTCATAAGTTGTACCTCTTAGATCTCAACTTAACTTTTATTTATTATTTATGCGGTATATTTTACTATCTCAGCTCGGGCTTTCTAATCCAACATATCAGAGCTACATTCTCCATAAAAGCTTTGTTACACATCTTTCAAATCACTAAATCACTTGTTGTTGATGGGACGACTTGATGATTTCACCGGTAATTTCATCAAAGCCTGCAGATTTACCATTCTTAAGCTTTCTCACTCTACCCAATACCTCCATTTATAATGACCTCTTTATCAAAATATTTATTTAATTTCCTTCTATATCAACAAGCCCGCACATATTCACTATCACCTCTTCATTACTGCGCAAGATGTTAATGCAGATTTTTCCGAAGTGTTTCCATCCGCCCATTTCCCTTCAACTTCATTTCATCCAGCTACGAAAGGCACCATCGCTATTTATTTACTGTCTGAAAGCAGATTCCCCTTATATATATATATATACTATATATATATATATATATATATAATTATATATAGTATATAGTATATATATATACTATATAATATATATTATATATATATATATATATATACATATTATATATATATATATTATATTATATAATATATATATATAATATTATATATCTATATATATATATATATATACTATATATATATATATAATAGTATATATATATGATATATATATATATATATTATAATATAGTACTATATATATAATATGTATATCGTATTATATATATTATATATATATAATCTTCTATATACTATTAATACTATAATATATATATTATATATAAATATATTATATTATATATATATATATATATATATGTGTATATATTAATCTCAACCCCTCACCCCCACCCCAAACAATTTTCTTCCCACGCCCTTCCTATTAGGATGTTCTACTTTGATCTCCAGACAGATTCTCCTTTTATCAGTATAATATCCCCTACTGGAATGTCTTGTGCATAATTTACCGGAATTCCCCATTTTATCGAATCAACGATTCTTTTACCTTTCTGTGTGAGTTACACCTGATGCTCTATATTTAATCTTTCTTAGATCTCCTCTTTTTTATGTTTCGTTGAAGTTTTGTCCTTGGTGTTCGAACCCAAACCCGGTATGGCCACTTTCCCATCGAATAGTAACAACGTTTGCACAGATCCTCAAAAAAAAACATCAACTTGTTGAACAAGTAATAATAGAAATCCAAAGAAAATGTAATATTAATAAACGTCTTATTCGTCCATTAAACTTCGAAAAGAGTTATCTGTGTATTTTAATATAGTTTGTAATTAAAAAAAATTATTGTGGAAAATTACTGATGAAAAGGGGAATAAAAAAATATTTACATAAAAAATATTTATTTTAAAATATATTCGTAAACCTATTTAAGAAAAACTTCATATCCAATAACTGATAAATGACAATGTTACTTCAAATATGAAGTAATATCATATAATACAATAACGAGTGGTACAAAATATTGTTTAAAAAAATTTAAAGCTGAAGGTTTCTGTCAGAGAGTTTTGAAAGAGATTGTATAGATAAAAATGAAGAAATCGAAAACAATTCTGTGAAACCTTAAGGATACGATACAGCTCAGTCAATACTTCGGCGGAGTTAAAGTTAAGAACTTTGGCTTCTCTTTAGGGAGTTAACCCAAATACACTTGGGTCTTGTTGTCAGGTTTGCAATTTTAGTAGCTAGACCATAAAGCATTATCTTCTTCATCCTTCCAATGGATCCCCACAGATTGGGAAACAGAATAGCTAAGTAGAAGAACATGACCTAAATCTAAAAGAAAGGCCCCAACCCTCTACCCTTAAGTGCGAGCTTGTCGCAGCAGAAATCCACCTTAGAGCTTCACAACGCCTCAACATACCCCCACTGTGGTACCTTGCCGTTGTCATGGTTCACCCCCGGGGTCAAGTGCACCACCATGACCATTTACTCCTATTATACACCAATCCTTTCGTTTGTTCTAAATTCATATTCTTTTCCTTCAGAGACTCTTTTACTGACTCAATTCACTTTTTCTTACGTCTCCCAACCGGTCGCTTTCCAACACACTTACCACTATACAACCGCTTAGCGAATGCACTACCATCCATCCTTTGCAAATGACCCAACCACTTTGATACACTCTTATTTGCTCTTTTACCCACTCCCAACAACTCTCTAATACTTTCATGCTTCATTTTGTCAATTCCTCTCACATCTACCACGCCCCTAAGATTATCCATCTGAACAAACTCCACCTTAAAGAATTATATACTCCATAATTTTTTTAAGATTTTCAAATTTGAGGATTATCTATTTTGATGTTTAACCTTTATATAGTCCTATATCTCACATGAAAATTTTTACTGCAAAAACTATGACTGTTTGCTTGCAGAGTACAAAGACAAGGAACCTACTATTATGTCCAAGGCTGCGGAGCTGGTAAATTTTTGACCGGCTCCGGCAATGAATCCTTTATTTTACAGTAAAAAAAATTTCTGTTCGGGCTCTACCAAAAAAAAATTTGGCTCCGCCTCCGCTCAGAACCTTGCGATTGTTGCATTCAGGTATTAAGGACCTGGACTCAAAACTCTGACAACATTAAATTTAGTGACGAAGTGTATATTGTGTGAGAAATTTAGGTTCACTCTTAGATTCAGCCCAATACAGGGTTTAAAAGGGGAGGCAAGCATCAACCAATTAATTATTATTATTATTATATTATTATTATTATTATTATTATTATTATTATTATTATTATTATTATTATTATTATTATTATTATTATTATTATTATTATTATTATTATTATTATTATTATTATTATTATTATTATTATTATTATTATTATTATTATTATTATTATTATTATTATTATTATTATTATTATTATTATTATTATTATTATTAAATCAAATGCTGTAACTTCTATGAAAGTCACTAAGAAATTTTTTTACGTATAAACGAGCAACGTCGCTACGCTCCGCTTAAATACAAGCGTTTAAACTTGCCTATTGAGCGAACTCAGCTCGCCACGTGGCTACACCGAACAAAATTTACATATAAATGTGCTCGCAAAAATGGGGCCATAAAAATGAAGATTTAAAAATAATAGTATATAGAATATAGATAATGATAAAAGGGGAGTTCCCCCCCCCCGACTGCTGCTAAATATTACCCCCAAGTTCTTCTCTCCACAATTAATTTATTAAATTGAAGAAATCACAAAATCTATCACAACCATATAATCTTGTTAGATCTGCACACGCACGCACATTTAAAATCGTAAAGTCAATTTTTTTTATTCAATTATTTAATTAAGCATGTGGAAATAAAATAATAACTATCATGTATAATAAAAATTATAAATATCATGTGGAAATAAAAGCTTAAAATAAATTTATCATTTATGTTAAAAGCATACGAAATTTTTATGCAAATATTCTACTTTGATTTTAAGATTATGAAACAAGGTTAAAAATTCAAGGTATAAATATCTGTTTTGTCAATATATATATATATATATATATATATATAATATATATATATATATATAAAAAAAAACTAAATATATATATATATATATATATATATATATATATATATATATATATAAAATATATATATATATATATATATATATATATATTATATATAATATATATATATATATATATAATTATATTATATATATATATTATATATATATATATATATATTTTATATATATATATATATATATATATATATATATATTAAACAAAATGCAATATTTAACGTATTATAAACCGATAAATGCATAATTTATAAGCAATAAACTATATAAAATCTTGAAAAGAATTTTTTTTCATAACAAAACCTTATACACTATCAACTACGTAAAAATGACTAGAAAACAATATATTTTGTGCAAACCTAATTATAATTATTTAATATATTTATTGACACCAGCTTATGATAATAAACAAAAAAACTATACAAACCAAAAAACTATCCATAATTTATTATCATGATCATTGCTAAACAACAACAAGATGATTGGAGTAAATGCATAATAGCTGTAAATAGCGTGGTTTTGTGAGGGACCATGGTTGTGAGCCTGGCTCATAGGATGAACTATGACAATAACGAGATACCACAGTGGGGATTTGTCGCGGTGTGTGAAACTCTAAGAATAGGATGAGTTTTGACTGCGACGGACTCATACTAAAGGGTATGACGAGAAGGTATGAGAGAAGGGAGCTTTCTTTTCGCCATATTCTTTTATTTAACTATTCTGTTTAGGGTGTAGGCTTGTACCCCTTTACCCCCAATCTGGGAGGTAGCCGTGGGGACTCTGATAATGAATTATTAGAAAAATGCAAATATTTTCATAATTTTAATATTTTCATTCCATCAATATTAATTTTAATAAAAACTATTTACCAAAAGATAAATTTCTTGTATGTTGGTACTAACATTGAAAGTCTGCAATATTAATTCATATAAAAACGAACTTCTAGGAAAATTTCAAGTTACAAATAGAAACTAGTTTTGTTTAAAATTGTTTACAACACATTCGAATCTATGCAATATCAGTCAGACATTCGGATTTAAATACACGGAACATCTGTATAAATTCTCATTCACAGATGTCTGAAAAGATGCATAACTGTATCAAATTCATTATTATAATAATTTAGCACATATTTTCTTATTTTCTTTCATTTATAACATGAGTAAAAAAAAAAAAAAAAAAAAAAAAAAGATTTAGATTGTTCCAATAAAAAATTCCAAAACACTATCAAATTTCGAATAAAACTTAAAATGCATTTGTAGGTAGTACTTGTGTCGTTAGGGCAACTGCCACTTACATGTATCTACAAATCCCTACTCAATATTTTTATATTGATATTTCTTTTTTCGT
The DNA here is from genome assembly GCA_015478945.1 of Trachelipus rathkii. Taxonomy (NCBI): domain Eukaryota; kingdom Metazoa; phylum Arthropoda; class Malacostraca; order Isopoda; family Trachelipodidae; genus Trachelipus; species Trachelipus rathkii. The sequence goes on along the minus strand of JABUQX010092481.1, from coordinate 29,899 downwards.
AGATGGGGCCGAACGTGTGTGAGTTGTAATTTGTAACGCAAGGTCTGAAATTGACAGCTCATCTTCTGCAAACGTACCCTCAGAATGTTGGATCCTGATGACCTCAGAAGACCAAGTCTCTGTGTTTTGTCATACAAACGAACGACGAACGGATGCTTTACTTTAATGTTAATCCAAACTAAGTTATTCCAATGTCATAATAACCGAGATGTCAAAGCATGTATCTTAATTCAATTTACTAAAGTGTTTCATCTAAAATGTGTTCACGCATTGACGTATCGTCTTCTGTTAGACAATTTTCAAGAAAAGTCACTAAATTTTCCATATGTATTTCATTGCATTCTTCCAGTTGCACCAAAAATAGTCCTACCACAAGGACGGACCTCTTTATTCATTTTAAGGATGTCTTGCAAAAATATAACAATATAAATCATTTCAACATTAAAATACTGACTGATATATATATATATAATATATATATTATTTGCTATTATGAAATATATAATATATATATATAGATATATATAGTATATATAATTTTAGAATATATATATATATATATATATATAATATATATATATATATTATAATATATATATATATATATATATTATATATATATATATATTATATATACATATATATATATAATATAATATATCTTTATATATATATATATATATATATATATATATATATATATATATATATATATATATATATATATATATTTATATATATATACATATATATGTAGATATATATATATCATATATATAATATATATATATAATATATAATTATATATATATATATATAATATATATATATATATTATATATATATATATATAATATATATATTTCACTTTGACTTCAGATTGGGGGTGAGGTGGCCAACATACACCGGAAACAGAATAGTTAAGTAAAAGAACATGACATAAGTCGATTGGAAAGCCATTCAACCTGAAAGTTCTCTGACAAAATATAAAGAATAATTATACAAAGCATTAGATGTCAAAACGAAAATCGACTGGAAAGCAATGTTAACAGTTACGGAGACAATCCCTTATTATCCTAAAGCTTTGCAAGATGCTTCTTACACAGTTACAGCTTTGTTCACACTCAAGTGAGTGTTGAGCGCCTATTTTCGAATTTAAAAATAATAAAATCGAATCTATGGCCATCGTTAATGGAGGATTTGTTTGAAACAAAACAACAGTTTTGAATTTAATTATATTGCAGATGTTCATATAATTGAAAGGGGAATTATTTTAAAAGTTAGAAAAAAGTAAATTATAATTTATTTTATTTCCTAAAATAAAATAAAATATTTTCTAAATTTTAAATTGGAAGTTAAAATAAATGTGTCATTAACAACCAATCTTATTTTATAGCTTAGGTCTTAGAGAATTAATGATATGCGTAAATGGAGGTAAAATTATAACAAAGAACTGAAGCCGGAGTCAGAGCCGTTTAATTTTAAAATGATAGAACCGGAGCCGGTTAATTTTAAAATGGTAGAGCCGGTAACAAATTTATCGGCTCCGCATCTCTGTTGTCACATACAGAAAGGTCCGGACGATAGGTACAAGCTGCCTATTTCTTCAGCGTGAGAGTCCATTTAGGTGGTTACTGAGTATGTTCCTCAACGAAAAGTTCATATTTGACAAAATCATCTACATCAGCGTTTCCCAACCTGGGGTACGCGTACCCCTGGTGGTACTCGGCAGACCGGTTGAGGGTACTTGAAAATAATATTGGTAATGTCGGAAAACACCAATTGAAATTTTATTATGGCCATTGTTCGAGGACTTGATATATCAAGAATGGAAATTTTTTTTTAACTTTTACTTCATGGTTAATGTGTTACAACTATTTTAATGCTGTTTTTATTAGTTTTGATGTTAGACTGCTATTATAAAAAATTGAAATAAATTTTAAAATGTAAAATCAAAAATAAAAGCCTATAAATGTCATTAATTTGAGTATTTTGATTATTTAGAATCAGGGTTGGTGATTTTTTTAAAAAAAATCAAAAAAATTAAAAAAATCATTGATTTTTTTTTATTTATTTGATTTTTTTGATTTGTTTGATTTTTTTAGGCACAAATTGCCTTTTTAATTATTATTTTGATAAAATTAGTAAATAATCCTAATTATTTACCTAATTAATAATAAGTTTAGCAAATATAATTATTTAGTTTAAAATTATTTAATTTATATATATATATATATATAATATATATATATATATATATATATATATATATATATATGATTTATTTGATTTTTTTGATTTATTTGATTTTTATGATTTTTTGATATATATTATATCATATATATATATATATATAGTATATAATATAATATATAAATATATATATATACCTTATATATATATAATATATATATATTATATTTAAGATATATATATAGTATATATATATATATATATATAATAATATATATAGTATATATATATATATATATATATATTATATATATATATATATATATATATATATACGGTATATATTATATATATATATATATATATATATATATATATATATATATATATAATATATATATTTATAGCTATATATATACTTAATATATATATATATATATACCGTAATATATATATATATATAATATATATAATCATATATATATAATATATATTATTATATAGTATATATATATATACCAATACTAATATTATATATATATTATATATATATTGATTTATTTGATTTTTTGATTTATTTTATTTTTTTAGACACAAATTGCCTTTTTAATTATTATTTGATAAGATTAGTAAATAATCCTAATTATTACCTAATTAATAATAAGTTTAGTAAATATAATTATTATTTAGTTTAAATTATTTAAATAAATCAATTTGATTTAATCAGTTCCATCCCTGTTTAGAATACCCCTAAGAACTTGAAAAAAATAAACTTTTTTGCGTGAAGGGATGGGTGGGTGTTGGGTTATGGGAAAAGTGGTACTAATACATGAAATACCTAATCAAAGGGTACAGGAGAAGAAAAAGGTTGTACATAATAAGTACCAACAATGAAATAAATAAAATATGAATAAAAAACAAAATGGCTGCCGTTCTTTAAATCAAAACTTAGTAAGCCTCAAAGCTGGTTTATAGCTGCTACCTTTGCTGAATGCGAAATTTTGCCAAGATTCCATAGACATCAAAGTTTATTAAAAACCTAAAAAAAATCTCGAGAAGGGTCCATAAATGTGGATTTCCAAAAAGAAGAATTTCTTTAAATGTAATTTTTATATCAAATATGAAAAGCCTGTCAAATTTCAAATGGCTCTGACTTTACGAATACCTGCCTAATTCGGTCATATATATATATATATATATATATTATATATATATATATATATAATATAATATATAATATATATATACTATATTATATATATATATATACGTATAGTATAAGATTATAATATAATATACTATAATATATATATATTATATATATATATATATATATATATATATATACAGGGTATCTATAAAATCTATCCAATATTACAAACATTTATTAGAAACAAACTATTACAGATACAATTGAATGATTTGTCTCAAATGAAAAAGGACCATATCAAGTCTTTTCACATTATAACTACAAAAGGAAAAGGCACAAAAAACTTATTAGTACAAAATTACTACACTTCCACAAGAGTGCCCTTCATCACCCAATCGAAAATCAATCTCGCCCCATATGTTGTGCAACAAATCGTGGTTACACCAGTATTATATTTAGTTATTCTTCTTCGCAATGTTTCCAGGTCAGGTACAAGTTTCGCAACACTTGGTCCTTGACATAACCTCATAGGAAAAAGTTATGGATGGTTATGTAAGACAAACTTGGTGACCAACGTGTTAGACCGTTGCACCCAATGCATTTGTTCGGTAATGTTTCCGCGAGGAACTCACGGACGAGTAATACCAAATGTGGTGATGAACCACCGTGCTTGAAAATAGTTCATTCAGTTGGTGCCACATAATGTTGCGTCATATCGTGGTAAATGGTGGCCGTTACTAAAGACTCTGCAAAAACAGAAAGGACCAATGACCCTTTCACGCATCAAACCTCACCAAACATTCAATTTCGGGTTATTTCTCACATGTTCCATGGCGACTTGTAGATTTTCAGAACCTTTTATTCAAACATTGTGAATATTCACCTTTTCGGGGATGGGAAAAATGGCCCTGCCTGTAAAACACACATGCTGCAGATACTCATTATCATGATGGATCCGTTGCATCAACTCGGTCGCAAAAGCTTGACGACCAGAGCGATGATTTGGCTGTAAAGCTTGCACAATCTGGACTTTATACGCATACAGGTGCAGTCGTCCGTGTACAAAATTTGGCACTGTGGATCGGGAAATACAGAGGTCACCGAACGCACGACGTGTAGACGTGGAAGGACTTTGTTCGATTGCTTTGACACACACTACCAACAGTCTCTTCAATGATGGATGGTCGCTCTGTTCGCGGACAGGACCGCATAATCCTTAAACTTCGTATACCATTAAACGATGTTCTTGTAATTTAGATGTGTCTTCCACATTCCCTCTTAAAATTTCGCTGCACAGTAACCGGTGATATGGTCTCCTACACAGACGCCATGTTCGGTTTTTGCGGTTGCAGCGCCTACTATATTAAATGGACAGCTACATCAGACAACGGGAAAACTCTATTACTTACTTTTCCTTTTTCCATAAACCATACAGATGTGTCAATCCCGGTTTGTTTGTAATGAATATTTGTAATGTTGGAAAGACTTTGGTCATCATATATATATATATATATATATATATATATATATATATATATATATATATATATATATATATATAATATATATATATATATATTATATATATATATAGTATATTTAAATATCATATACTAATATATATATATATATATATATATATATATATATAATAATATAGTATACTATATATATATATTAAATATATAATATATATATACTATATATATATATACTAATATTATATATATATAAATTTATTTTTTTTTATATATATAGTATATATATATAATATCATAATATATATATATATATTATATTCCTATACTATCTATATATATTCCTATATATCTATCTATATATATATATAATAGATAAGTATATAATATATATATACTATATATATATATATATATATATATAATATATATATATATATATAATATTCCTATGTCATAAAGGTAAAGGAGATGCTGGAAGCTTTAATAATTATAGGGGTATCTCACTGATGAACCATCTGACGAAAATATACAAAAGAAAATACTGGAGAGGAGGTTGAGAGAGGAGGTAGAGCCGAGACTCGGAGAAGAACAGTACGGGTATAGAAGGGGAAGAGGAACGACGGACCTCTTATTCACACTGAGAATGGTCTCGGAGAAGATTCTGGAATATGGCCAAGACATTCTTGTAGCCTTCATCGATCTGCAACGGCATTCGATTCGGTGCAAGAAAAGCTCTGGATAGCATATGGAGAGAATTTGCAGTGACGGGTAGATTAAAGGAAGGCGATAGAAAGTATGTATGACAACATGCAGCTCTAAATGTTAGAACTGAGTGCTGAGACAATAGATTGGTTTGAGGTGAAAAAGAGTGAAGCAAGAAAGTGTTTTTATCACCACTGCTGTTCTATATTATATTTACGACGTGGGGGGATGATAAGGAAATGAAAGAGAGGACTGGGAGAATTTGAAGGGACATAATGGCGGCATTTGCGGACGATCTGGCATGTTGGAGCGAGAGAGAGGATGCGATTCGAGGGTGGTGGAGTTGTTTGCGGGGGAGTTGGGGAAGCAAGGATGAAGATGAACATACAGAAGACAGAGATATAACAGTATTAACCGGAGGAAATGAGGAGGGGAGAGGAATGATGGTGATGAGAGGAGGAGGTGAAGGCGGTAAATACCTCCAATTATCTCGGAGGATGTTTTAACATAAGGGGAGGAAGTGGGGAAGAGATTATGCGAAGAATGGAAAAGTATGAATTAGTTATGAAAGCGGTATAACCCATGGATGGAAGACAGAAACATCGGAATAGAGGTCAAAAAAGTGATTTTTAACAGCATAACTGACTCCCACACTGCTGTACGGACCGGAAACATGGACAACAACGAGAAAGAGGAGAGTAGAATACAAGCGCCGGAGATGAGGGTATTAGAAATATGATTGGACTAAGGTAGGAGAGACAGAATAAGGAAGGAAGTTATTAGAATTAAGTGTGGAGAAGATTGACACTTGAAGATTGGATGTGGGAGATTGAGATGGTGGGGACAATCTGGAGAGGATGGAGCAGGAAAGAATGCCGAAAAGAAGATGGGAATGGGACACCAGAGGCGAGAAGACCAGGGGAAGACCGAAGAAGAGATGGGCGGAATCGGTTGAGGACTCTCTGGGAAAGATGTCAGTTACCAAATATGAGAGCGCTGAAGAGAAGAGGACACAGTCGCAGGAGAGGGACGTCTGAGAAAGATGCTTGCGCGGCTGACAGGATGAAGAATCCTTCCTGGGAGAGGAAAAAAAAAAAAAGAAAAAAAAAAAATATATATATATATATATATATATATATATATTATATATATTTTAAATAATATATTTTTATATATATATAATATAATTATATATATATTATATATAAATATATATATATATATATATTATAATATATATGATTATATGATATATATAAGATATATATATATATATATCTTTTTATGGGTTAAACAATTTTTTGGAAAATTGTCTTTTTTTTCTTCTTTAAATTCTCGCATTGTCCTACTCCGATATTAAGTCATTAATTTGTCTTAAATTACAAGAAACTTTTTCAATAGTTTTCATCCACGAACAGATCAATTGGGGTGAAAACATATTTTGGTATGACTCGGAGAGCATTCAACTTTATGACATATTCACCAACTCGTTCTTTATTACCTGAGTACAGGTATATTATATTTTAGAAAAAATGATATTGGGTACGTGGTTAGCAACCATAAGTGAATTCAAACATTTCGGGGAAATATTTTCAAGAATTTTATTTTTAGTGTCCGAAATTTTATGTTCTGTATAATCAAGCCATTCAAAAAGGTTATCAAGTTGTTTAATGCTAAAAGTAACACGGTTGAAAATGTAAGTTGAAAATTCTGTTTCAAATACACAGTTCGTTTTCCATTCTTTAATTTCTTCATCCGTTTTCCCAAACCACACAAGAAGTAGTGAGTATGGGCAAACAGGTATATCGAGGACAACAAATGTTTTAGAACTTTGAGAAAATTTAAAAAACTTCATAAGAAGAATTTCTTTCTTTAAGTTACAAACTTCGTCAGGACAGACAATCCAATTTACAAACTTATCTGCCATATCTAAACTTCCCTTTTTTAAAACAATCTCATAAAAAAAACCAATTTGTTTTTTTTTAGTTTTCATGCGAATAATTTCATTTACTTACATAAGGTGTTCATAGTACTATCGGCAAATTTGAAATTTTTTAAAATAAGAGGAAAAATAACCGATTGTCCATTTTCTCTCAGTATATTTTCTTTTTCTTCCAACGTTGCACTTTCTAATATTAATCGAAAATTAACCTCATCGTCATGTGAAAAATCATTGAACCTTACTATCTCTTCCAACAGTTTACCTCCTAATGCTGTGAGACGAATACAGGAGGGGTTTAAGCGCATAAATGGTGCTTCCATGCTTATAGCAAATTTCTTGTGCCCTGAATGACTTTTAATCCAAAATTCCCTCAGTAAATGATGATAATTGTATGTCTGGCTTAAATTGGAATCTTTAGCTGCATAAACTATATCTTGCATTAGACGATAAAAATGTATTTTATCTAAAATGTGGAAGACCGATATTGCAGTTTTCATGAAAAATTCCTGATGTGGCCAGATTAAAAAGCATTTTAACAGACCATACACTAAGTCAAAACGAAGTAAAAATGACTCTCTAATTTCTGGTTTAGCCAAATTAACTAAATGCATCGTAATATCGCGGTGAACTGAAAAATCCCTTGATAGTGACAGTTCATGTATTGAATTATGATTTTCAAAGAAATTCGCAATCCGCTTCACAGAATTGGCAAATATTTTACTTCCGAAATTATTTTTAATTGCCTCCAACATGTTTCCTGATTCTGGGATAACAATCGACTTTATTGCTGCCAAATAACCATTTGTTGCTGGTCCATAAGAAAATACGTTGCAAATAAAATCGTGTGATATGCTTTCGAGTTGAGACTTTGACATTGAAGGATTTTCAATTTCCTCAAAATATTTTGCCCACAATACCAATGGTCTTTCAAAATCATATTTGACAAAAACATTATTAAGCTTTAATTCTTTGATTTGATATAGCTGCCACAAACGTTGTGCAGTATCTCGAAAGAAATAATGGCATGCAATCTTATATTGAAGAAAAACACACAAACATGGATCCTTCACCAATTCCCTGGCTGCTTTTTCCTCATCAAACAATCCATTTGAAGTGAAAAAGGAACTTTTGATAAAATCTTTAATAAAGTTAGTTGTTAATTTGAAATGGGTTTTTATATACTTTGCCCACTTCAACATCTCGATTCCGATGGAAGGAAGAAAATGCCATGGAATGGCCTCCTCTGGTAAGCTACTGTCTTCTAATATTTCAGCTACCACATTATGAAGAGCTTGACTCCAAACACTATACCTGGAATCACGCTTCAATGAGTCAATGGAGGAAGAAAATATTTGTTCTTTAACGGCAGGGTGATTCGAAATTACAACCAATGCCGGAATTCCACAAAGATTTACTAGTGAAGACACATTATCGTTTATATATATATATATCATGAAAATATATATATAAATATAATATATATATTAACATTATTATAATATATATATATATATATAATATAATATTATATACATAATATTTAATATATTATATATATTATATATATACTAATATATATATTATATATATATATAATATTATATATACTATATATATATAATATCATATATATTTTTTCAATACTATAATATAATATATATATATATATATATATATATATATATATATATATATATATATATATATATATATAATAATATATATATATATATATATATATATATATGGATTACGCATATCAATACACATCTAACCAATACATACCTTCAAAACCGCCCAAATAACAATTTACTCAACACCCCCTCCCAATAACTCCCTAGAGAGAAAACGCTGGCCAGAAGAGGGCCAAATCGACTCGCCCGGAGCAGATCAGGTTACCACCCAAAACTCATGCAATATAAATATAGATTCAAACTAGACAATGTCACCTCCCCCACTTGCACCAGATGTCATAATTCCCAAGACACAATAGAGCACCTCCTTCCTTCTGGGGTGCTTTGCTCTCGACGCCCCCCGCTCCAACTTCTCTATATCTTCTCTTCTCGACCTGTGGAATCGCCCAGTGGTGGCAGCCCGCTTCCTGGAGGTAGTGTGGCCCTCCAATTAAGGTGGGCCAGGGGCAGAAGTAAGTCAGTAAGTAAGTATATATATGCCTCCCATGACATTCCAGTGCCTAATGGGTTGCCTTTCTCCTTTGTGTTCATATCCACACTTATCTTCCAGGCAACATCTTACAGATACCAGTCACCTTTTATCCACATATATAAACATACTTATACTTACACAGCTCTTCTAAACAACATCTTACAGACATTCATATCCCTTATATCCCAATGAGTGGGGGAGAAAGAATTGCCCACAGCGTATGTTGTGCGTGTCGTAGAAGGCTGCTAAAGTGACAATGGTGGTTGGGTTATCTGCCCACAACCACATCTTTTGGCAGGAATGCTAATGCATACCTCGGAGAAAGTCGTGATCGGCGTAAGCGACCTTCTATCTTTCGGCGAAAATGTATGAATCGTATGGGTACATGGAATGATAGAGGAATATATGCTGAGGAGAAAGGTGATGTATAAATTTTAAAAGGGCAAATTTTATTTGCTCGCTGTGACTGAAGCAAAGAGGAAAGGAAACGGTGAAAATGTGCTGTGTTGTGCGAAATGTGTATGTGCTGGTGTGGAAAGGAATGAGAGGAGGAGAGAAGGAGTGACACAGAACTATTGTAGATTTTGTTTGTGAGTACTAGAATTCTAATGGTTAAATTTAAGTTTGAAAAGGTCAAGGTATGTGTGGTGGTTGTGACATATGGTTCATCTGTGGGTAATGTTGAAGAGAATGCTACATTCTGGAATAATCTGAATGATGTTTTTGGATAGGGTGATTAGGAGCTTCAGATTGATTGTGTTGGGTGACCTGAATGGTTGAATAGGCGATCAAAAAAGGGATGGTATAACAGGTGGCTTTGGGGTGTCGGGAGAAAATGAGAATGGTAGGAAGATGATTGATTTCTGTGAGGAGAGAGATATGTGTGTAAGTAATATCTTCTTTAAACACAAGAGTATTCATAAGTATACTAGTATTGGTGTAGGTAGAGTTGGTATCGAAAAGAAATGTATGATTGATTTGGTGTTGGTGAAGAAGATGTTGAAGCATGTGTTGGATGTTAAATTAGTGAGGGGTTAGGAATGAGATTATCGGATCATTATGTTATTTTATGTAAAATTAAGTTAGTGGGGGTTTGGATGGAGAGGAAGTTGATAAGGAAGGAAGTGGAAAAAAATTAGGAGTGAGAAGTTAAGTGAAAAGGTTAATAAGGATAAGTATTTAAGAGCGCTTGCAAAAAATCAGTTGAATGTGAACAAGTTGAAACTGAACAAATCTGGAGGGAAATGAAGGAAGCGGTTGTAAGTAGAGCAAAATAAGTGTGGGGATGTGCTAAATTAGGAAGTAAGAATGCTAACTGTGGGTGGTGGAATGAAGAGGTGATTCTAGCGGTTAAAGGTAGAAAAGAAGCATGGTTGAATGTATTAAAAGCTAATGATGAGGTTTCAAAAGAAAGATGTTTGGAATTATATAAGGAGTTAAAAGGAAATACTAAAAGATGCATTCGTAGGAGGAATAAGGGGTAAATTAACAGTTTTGAAGGAGGATGAATGGTGGCTTACAAAGGAATAGGAAGCTCTTCGGGAAGAAAGCGCGAAAGGTTAAGAATGAGAAAGAAATCTGCTTAGAATAATGAATAGGGATTGTGCTTTCGTAACTGATGAAATGGATAAAAAGTCTGGATAATATTGGCAGTAATGAATAGCTGATAGTGAATGTTTGTGGGCTTGATGGTGTAAGAAGGAATAGGTATTTTGGGGATGAGGTCATTAGTAAGGAGGAAGCAATGGGTAGAGTGAGAAAGTTGAAGAATGGCAAATCTGCAGGTATAGATGAAATTACTGGTACAATGATCAACAACGGAGGTGAGATAGTGATTGAGTGGATTTGGAAGTTGTATAACAAAGCGTTTATGGAAGGTATAGTTCCGAGGAATCGGAGGGGAGCAGTAATAGTACCCATATATAAGGGAAAGGGGGATAAGGGTAACTGTAGGAATTATAGGGAAATTAGTTTATTGAGTGTTGTAAGGAAGATATATATATGCTTTTACTTTGGTCAAAAGAGTGCGTCGAGTGATTGAAGGACTGATTGGTAAAGAACATTTCCTTCCAATTTATGCATTGGAATGGAAAGGTAAATCAGCAAATATATATACAATTTCTGGTTAATTGATCAAGAATGAAAGGCGTGATTGTGTTGACTGGAGAAGGAAGTTGAGTAAAAAAGCGTTTATGGAGGGTTTAGTTCCAAATGATTGGAGAAGAGCAGTAATAGTACCCTTATATAAATTTAAGGTGGATAAGGGGAAGTGTAGTAACTATAGGGAAATTAGTTTGTTAAGTGTTGTAGTGAAGATATATTTTGGTATTTTGATTGAAAGAGTGTGTGGGACTTATTGGCCAAAAAAACAAGGTGCATTTAAAAGTGTAGAGGATGTAGAGATCAAATCTTTACATTGAAATAAATGACCGAGAAAATGAGAGGGAAGAAGAAATTGCATTTAGGTTTTATGGACTTTCAACAGCTTAAGACAGGATTAATAGGGAAATTCTGTGGAAGATATTAGTGCATTTATATATATATATATATAATATATAAAATATATATTATATATATATATATATAATATAATATATAATTATATATATATATATATTATATTATATATATACATATATATATATATATATATATATATATATATATATATAATATATGTATATATATATATAGTATATATATATATATATATATATATATATATATATATATATATATATATATATATAATATATATATATAAT
>JABUQX010092481.1:0-12500 GCA_015478945.1 Trachelipus rathkii | reverse complement strand
ACTAGATCAATAGTCATGAAAGATAACAAACTAAGGATGCCGATATCTAAAATATCGAATAAATCGACTATATCGCATATTTAAAAAAAATATCATATCGCCTCCGATATTATCGAGCCGAAAATATCGATATTACGATATATCGAATATTTCGATATATTATAATTCAAATAATATATATATATATATATATACTATATATATATATATTTTATAATATATATATATATATATTACTATATATATATTATAATAATTTATAAGTATTATAATATATATATAAATATAATTATATATATATCCTCCAGATTAGGCGACGCAAATAATTAAAAAACAACAATAGTTGCACTTTAATTTTAAACACCTCAGCAATCAGGTCAAAGTCCAGTCAAAACAAGTACAAAATAAATTTTAAAACAAATAACATAAATAAAAAAAAATAAATAAACAAAGTTTTAGGATGTACAATGTTTTTATTTCTACAACCGACAGAATGATTTGTGCTTAACAGAATTCATTTGCATTCTTAAGCATTGAGTAGGTTGCTGCGGTATTTTACAGTATTAGTTTAATACTACGTATATTATATATATATAATATATATATATATAATTATATATATTATATTATATATATATATTATATATATATATATATATATAATCAATATATATAATATATATATATATAATTTATCCGATCTCCCGTTCCGTGTGGCCGTTAAGTAACTTTTTGTCCATATATAGATATATAATATATATATAATATATATTATATATATATATATACTATATATGTATAGTATAATATATATATATATATCTATATATATATATTATATATAATATATATATATATATATATATATATATATATATATAGGAGAGAGAGAGAGAGAGAGAGAGAGAGAGAGAGAGGCTTTAATATATATATATAAAGCAGACTTATGTACAGAAGAAAAAAGTGGTAGAAATGGAAAAAGGATCTTCACTCTTCAGGTCTTCCAACTTTCAAGTTTCCAACTCCAAGAGGTTGAAGATTGAAGTTGTGCTAGAAAGCGTTGATGTTGGATCTTGAGGAACTGGGGGTGGTTTTGACTTTTTGTGGACGATTGAATAAATTAAATAGAAAATCGCGTTTCACTAGTAAATTAAACAATATCATAAAAATCACTTTTTTTTCGTATTAAAAATGAAAATAACTATTTAAGTATTAATGAAGCTAGAAATCTTTGATAAAAATTATTTATTAAATATTAAGTACAAAATAAATATTGACTCTAACAACGAAATTAATTTAAATTGGATGGTAGACAACTGATACTGGACGGCTCTGGAAGTCTGGATCTTAAAAAAAATCTATTAAATTTTAGTAATAAAAATGAAATATATTTACCAGAAGTTCGAACTGGATACCAGACGACTTTATCATAAGAATAAGCTGTACGTGACTGTACCAGCCAAATTACTAACTTTAGTAATAGCTATTATAAAATCGTTGATTTAGTTAATTACATATTAAGCGAAACAATCGTAATCGCAGTTAGATGATAGGACTAGTCGGTACTCGGTATGTTAACTGTAAACCAGCTCATAGGAGTCCTGTTCCGGTATTAGATTTCTGCAAGGATTATCTTCGTCCACACTGACACTGAACACACTCCACAGAGCTATACGTAAATCAGGATCAGGCTGGTCTCTAGTGGACTGCAAAGTCTTAACAATCTCAGAATAAATAAATAAATTATAAAATATTTCATGAAAAAGGAAAATAAAACTATGATAGCTATTTTCAATTCCTTTCCTTTTTATTCAATGTAACTCAAGTAATTTACCCTTTAATTATATATATATTATTATATATATACTATAGTATATATATATATATATATATATAATATTATATATAATATATCTTGGTATATAATTGTAAGTATTATATATATATATAATATAATATATATATATATATATATATATATATATATATGTATAATATATTAATCATATATATATATATATATTTATATATATATATATATATATATACTATATTATATACTATATATATATTTAAAATGATATATATATATATATAATATAAACTATATATATATAATATATATTATATATATATATATATATATAATATATATATATATAATAATATATATACTAATATAGTTATACAAATATATATATATTCATTATTACAAAGCCCAATACTTATCATTATAATGCCCACCTAAAAAACTAAACTGATTGATATGCTCGGAGTCAATCTATTCCCTTCATTTGAGCAAACATTATTTTATAATGATACGGTTCGTTCTGACGAGACTAACGCGTCTCATTTACGGTAAGATATTTCATTACTAACATAAACATAGCAGGGAAAGCATTTTTACTTTCATTCCAAAATTTTATTGGGTCGCAATATCCACTTGATCACTGAATAACTGAATAGTGATTAGTGAATACTCAGAAGACAATTTGACTATGTGGTATGTGCCATGTCGATCACCCCCTCTCCCTATTTTTGGTTCCCGAAAAGACTAAAAATCCAAAACCCCAATTTTTCGGTTTATTTTATACACGACATCGGGGGACGAACGAAGAACGAAATATGGGGGAAAAAGAGAGTTTCATCACTTCAGGGTATCGGGAGAGGGGGATAAGATTTTAATTTTTTCCGACCTTTAATTTTTTTTTTTTTTTTTTTGAAAAGAATATCGACTTTCGATATTAAGAAAAAATATCGTAATATCGATATATCGCCTAAGAAAATATCGGCCAAAAATATCGATATATCGAGCCAAAAATATCGATATTTCGATATATCGATATTTTTTGGCCATCCCTATTAACAACAAACAGAATTACCGCATCGTCTCAAAAATCCACTATTACTATTACTATTACTATTACTATTACTCACCCCAGAATCTAACGTCCACCCAGCAAGTTTCCTATCAAACAATAGACTTCCTCTCAATAAACAACCCTCCATCACAGATTTGACTTTTGAGACACATATGTCATTCACCCCCCCATCAACAATATCACTTCAAGAACCGCACATAAGCTAAATGTACTGACAACTCTAACTGGAACAAACTTTGTTCTACATAAAGAAACACTCACAGTCGTATAAAGACAATCCCTTCCCCCCCCCTTCCTAAACTATGCATCATCTGCCCAGGCTCCCACAATATCACAATCCAATATTCAGAAATTAGTAACCGTACAAAAGAAAGCACTCAGGATAATAAAACAGGATGCCTTCCTTCTACACCCATTCATCATCTATTAGCTTAAACAAAAAATCTACCTTTAAAAGCCCATCTTGACATGATAAACTGTCAATTTTACAGTAAATCACATTCAATAGATTACCTCCTGCTTCAAACATTACAGCAATCCCCCGCACCAAGAAGGTAATAAAATCATACCAGCATTACACTATTCTATCATATACAATACGCTACCTCACCCTCCTCCACCTCCACCTCCAGATACTCTCATTAATAAACACATCCACAAACCAGGGTTGTGGAGTCGGTTCAAAAATTTTCCGACTCCGACTCCGACTCCGACTCCACCCTCTTCAAAATTACCGACTCCGACTCCGACTCCGACCTCTTGAAAATTACCGACTCGACCCGACTCCGACTCCTCCCTTTTGAAAATTCCGTCTTCCGACTTCCGACTCGACTCCGACTTCCGACTCCGACTCGACTCCGCCCTCTTCGAAAATTTTTACTATATATATATATTATATATACTATATTATATAATATATATATATATATATATAATATATATATATATATATATATATACTTAATATATATATATATATATATTATATTATATATATATATATATATACTATTATATATATATATATATATATAAATATATATACATTACTATAATATATAATAAATATAATATATATATATATATTATATACTATATATTATATATGTATATTATATATCTATATATATAATATATATATATATATATATATATTATATACTACTATATATATTACTATATATATTATATATATATATATATATATATATAATTATATATATTATATATATATATAATAATATATATAATATATATATTATATATATATATATATATATATATATATATTATAATATTGATGATATGTTGTTACCTGTGGTTAATGCATAGTACGTGAGACTATGATCTGAATAAGAGGTTAGTCTAAAGTTACAACGTGTTCATGATGGACAATCTTAGGCGTGTAGGTGTCAGCAAGAACTGACTAAAATTGAAGGAATGAACCGTTTATTAGATAGTTGGTTGGTGTGAAGAAAGGGAGTAAATGAGAGAATAAATCAAAGTACGTAGAAATGTTTTGGTCATGTGGAAAGGATGGATGATAGTCAGTTGGTTAAGCGGATGTATAGTGGTGAGTGTGCTGGTAATCGGCCGGCTTGGAGACCGAGGAAAAAGTGGATTAGTCAGTAAGGAAATGCGCTGGAGGAGAGAAATGTAACGTTGGGAAGAGCGAGAAAAGGTGCAACATAAGGAGGAATGGCGCGGATTTGGGAGGGGCTATTGGTGTGTGGCCCACTTGGGCCAAGGGATGCAAACACCACACACCTGACCCACGAGATGCCATAGTGAGGGTGCGTCGTGGTCCCGTGAAGCCTCTAGGGTGAATTTCTGACTTATGACAAGTTCTCACTAAAAGTATAAAGGGGGCTGTAAGGCTGGGCTTTCTTTTCGACTTTCGTCATATCCTTCTAATACTTTTCTGTTTCCAGTGCATGCTACGCACCTTACCTACAGTCTTGGGAGAGAAGGTGGAATTGATATATAAATATTATATATATATATATATATATATATATATATATATATATATTATATATTATATATATATATAAGTATATTATATATAATATATAATATATATATGTATATATATATATTTATATATATATAATATATATATATAATATATATATATATATATACATAAAATTCTTAATTTTTAGACAATTTTGATGGGGAAAAAAGCAAACCACAGCTTTTTTGACCTCTAAAACGTCATTTTCGGGTGTTTTTCTGTGTCTGTACTCTGTAGTCATTGTTTCGGCGTTATCATTTTTTCAGAACCTAATTTTTTGACATTTTTTCGTATCAACTTTAACAATTTTTTTCGAAATGACTTCAAACTTGAAATATACATAGATGGGTCTATTACGCACAAAATTGTAGAAGTAGTTTTTTGATTTTTGGAAAATTGTGCTCAGCAATGTCGAATTTCAAAACCTACTTTTTTTTCAATTGCTGAGCACAATTTTCCAAAAATCAAAAAACTACTTCTACAATTTTGTGCGTAATAGGCCCATCTATGTATATTTCAAGTTTGTAGTCATTTCGAGAAAAAAAATTGCAAAAGTTGATATGAAAAATGTCAAAAAATTAGGTTCTGAAAATATGAAAACGCCGAAACAATGACTACAGACACAGAAAAACACCCGAATATGACGTTTTAGAGGTAAAAAAAAAAGCTGCTGTTTGCTTTTTTCCCCATCAAATTTGTCTGAAAATTAAAATTTTATGTCCATTTCTAGGTGGGGGCTAAAATGGGTCCCAAAATCCCCAATATTGGATCCTGTCGTTATTAATTAAAGCCATTTTTGTTACTGTAGTTTTTCTTCTCCTGTAGAATTGAAAAAGTATGTTTTGAACCTTTTCAGAGTAGAGAAATATTTTTTTGGAGTTCACCTTTTTGAGTGAGGTAAATGGTAAAATCCTTAATCTAAATATGACTGCACATATCAGATTTATTTACAAAATTAGCAAAATTTTGAACTTGCTCTCTAACGGTTTGAAAAATCATCAGGAAAATAAATTGTAATTGCCCTATATCTTTTCATTTTAATTGATCACAAGAGGCATTATCATTTCTTCACTATCAGAAAGCTGAAGTTCTGTTGCAACTCACAAAATGTTTGAAAATGTTTCGTTGATGTTTGCTCGAAAATCCTTCTAAACAAACATCACATTTTCAATATGATTAAGAGCAGTTGTTGTCACTAATTATTGAGAATGCAATGTAATACATAATGGAAGAGTGTTTGAAAATAAAGTTAAAGACATAAATAAATAAATTTATAGCAAGTTTGCTTTTGCTTACAGACTTGAAAAGATCATAGTTTTTTTGAAAAAGATTTAATATCTTTGTCAATTCAAGTTCCTCTTAAGCTTCAACAAATGATTTAAAATTTCATTAGATCGTTAACAATCCATCGAAAATTTTCCGATCAACCTTGTTTCGTCCTTCGTGAAAGTTTGTCCAATTGTGTCTGGAAAATTTTTCTATTTCTTCCTATTAAAATAGTAGTCGGCCTTGTCAATCTAGAATTAGCAAATAGCTGCATTCGATGTGCCATAAAGATTCTAATGTGCTGTACTTCACGGGTGTGGACAGAACTGAGCATCTTAACACGCTGAATTTTCGACAGCTTAAGCACCTCTAAAACATTTCTTCGTTGTTTTTACACCATCATATCGTTGTCCAATCAGAAAGTCACTATTTATAACATAATTAGAATTACCTCGGATAGAGATAAGGCAACAAAGAACCAGTTAGGAGCCGCATGGGCCTAATCGAGACTCGTCCAGTCAACCTAAATATTATCAATGTATGCCACATGCAACATACACAACCTACACCACACCCTAAGGCCTGTTCAATTTCCCTACAATAATAAAGGTCAAGTGTTTATATATATGCCAACTACTACCACCAAAAGTAAAAAACTATAGCTAATTTCATGCTAACCACAATACAAGCTTTAATAAGTTTATCAAAATACTGATAGCTACAACATGCATTTTACTTTAATAACTAACTAAAAACCAGCCACTTTGGCTACGTCAGCATATACTATATGATGCCTAAACCATCCGATATACCAATCAATCCTTTTCTTTAATGCTGCATGTGAGTCACACTCAAACAACCTCCTGTGGGAAAAGATTTCCAAAAATTTACAACACTATTACAGAATGAATGTTTTCTTACATCAAGGTTACACGTCTTCTTAATTTTCTTATTGTGTCCCCTAGTCTCCTGTCCGTGGTCTAAAAAGAAATTATTGGTCTCAGTATTATCAATGCATGTAAATATTTTATAGACTTGTATAATGTTCCCTATGAGAAATCGCCTTTCTAAAGAAAACATTCCTAACTCCTTCAGCCTCTCCTCATAGCTCTTACCCTCAAAGCCAGAAATCATCCTTGTTGCAGTATGTTACACTCTCTCCAGAATACCTAGGTCTTTTCTTAAATAAGGGGCCAAAACTTGTGCAATACTCTAATTACTGACCCCAAAATAAGCAATTTATGCAATCTACTTATAACTTTATATAGTTTTGGTAAATCATTTTGCTATTTTCATATACTTAACATCTTTATTAGCTATTCCTGTGGTCCAAAACACATGATTAGCTACTTTCAGATTGCTGCTTATACTCCCATCTAAATTTTTTTTTTTGGTCCACAGACTCAAGCCAATCCCCATTCATATCGTAGTTAAATCTTTTATTTGAGTTACCTAAATGAAGAATCTTACACTTTTTACTATTAAAATTCAATTGCCACTTATCTGTCTACCTAAGAAGTTTATCAAGATCATTTTGAATCTTTATATATCTATCATTATTCCTTACTAAGGTAGCCACTTTGGTTTCATCTTCAAACTTAGAAAAACTTACATCTTAAGCTCTCTGATCTAAAATTTTTATATATATATATATATATATTATATATTATATATATATATATAAACACTATATATATATATATATATATATATATTATATATATATATATATATATATATATATATATATATATATATATAATAAATTATATATATTAATATATTTAACAACAGCCTTTAAAGTAAGACAATTTTCACCTAACTATAAATGCTTTCCTCATTTCTATTATTAAAATATATTAAAAATTTGTCTTTGATCTAACTATTACTTTTTATTATTATTAAAATTATTAATTATTACTTAAGCCATCCAAAAATTTTAATAACTTAAATAATTTAGGGAAGGGGTCTACGCCCTTGGTCTCCACTACGGCCTTGTTATATATATATAATTATTATATATAGTTATATATATATTATATATATATATTTATTATATATATATTAAATATTAATAATATATATATTACTTATATATATATATATATATTATATATATATAATCTATATATATTAAATATATATATATATATAATATTATATATAATATATATATATATATATATATATATATATATATATATATATATATATATATTATATATATATTTATATATATATAATTATATATATATATAGTATATAAATTTTTTTTTTTTTTTTTCTTTTTACCTATACCGATAGATGTCTGACAGCGACAGAATAACATAATACAATAAAAAATAGCCATTTCTTAACTTAATAATTAAAGTAAAGTAAACTCTTGGGGAAATTTTATTTTACTACTAATCGTCCAAATTTAGGACAACACGAAATTATCCACATTTTGCCATATTGGAAGGGCATATGTTACTCATCTTTATGATAAAAGTTTTATCGCAAATTTCACTATATAAATTGATAAACAATAAAAACGTTGCCACATAACGCTCAAAAAGGCACACGTTCCTCACAAGCATAAAATTCTCACCACGAATATTCATACATAATGCAATAGTAAACAAAAAAAAAATATTATATTACCACATCACACTCAGAGGAAACCGTTTTCCTAACATAATATGAAGAAAGTTATAACCAGAAAACCAATCTCTCTCCATCAAACCTCCTCCCCAAAAGATTATACTGACGCTCCAGAACGATTCGATTCACCACAAAATTATCAGAATGATTCAGCAACCCTCTCCCAGAGGCAAAAATTTGATAACTACAATGAATATGGTAAAAATAGCAGTTCCACCACTCTTGGTGCTTTCGACGAAATTCTCAATGTGATAGATCACAAAAACGCCACCACTCACAAGGCATATTTTGAAAATATTATGAAAGATAGTTCTCAAAATCTGAGTAAAAACACAATTTTAAATGTTTTGCCTACCAATCTCAAAAAGATTGTGACTTTATTTCAAATGTTCATTTCAATAAACCTAAATTTCATACTACATTTATAAAAAAGGGCTTTTTATATAAGAAAACAAAATATGATTGTAAGCTAAAATCAAGTTCAAAGGAGATTTTAAGTATTAATTATATGAATGTTGTAACGCCCTCCTCATCTCCTTGTAATTTGAATGCACCTATAAATGTAGATCACAATGATTCTCAGTCGCATATTTTTATAAATAAAAATAATACAAATGGTAATGTAAACTTTGATAATGCTTCTCATGCAAATATGAACTCTTATTATTTAAATGCTCCGCGAAATTATGAAAAGTTTAAAAATGTTAGCTCATGCAAATCATTTCACGATAATGTTGAAAACCATGTTTCACGTACCGTATTAGATGCAAATTATTTTAATGTTCCAAGTAAAATTAATGCTAAAACACACTCTACTAATGTTGAAAGGAGGTCACTTAATGTTCAAAATATAAATTATTTAAATGACTATAATAATGTAACTGAGAGGAAATTGCCTGTACTTAACATGGGCACCGCTGCTCAAAATGATGATTTTAAAAATATTTCACACAAATGGCTTGAAAACTATCATCTAAATGCTCACTCCGACGACACCTCTCAGAATATTTCAGTTGCATATTTAAATGAAGCCGATCCTCAGGCAGCTATAAATAGTTTTCAAAACGCCAACTCGCTCTCTTTTAGAGCTTTAAACTCTCCTGAAGACGAGGTGTTGTTACCTTCAGAGAGTGAATTTGATAAAATGAGAAATAAAAGCTTAAAAATGTACACACGAAAAATGTTCAGAAGTATATGTGTGATCAAGACGAACCAGCAAATGCCATCTCTCTTAGCTCACATTCACACGATACACTAGATAGGGACCATAATATCTCTTTTTTCCATTTCAGCTCTGAGTATCCTGCAGATGATGATGTATCCTTAGCCGTTCCAGTGGATGTACCAGATGAGATGTTGGCAGGATCTGTAGGTTTTATAAACAATAATTTTATTAATCAAAATGCTTTCTTTTCTAGAGGTTCTCATGCTCAAACATCTCATCACTTAACTAAGGTTCAGGTTTTTAATCCTACTTTTGGCCCATTGCCAAAAGAGGGAAGTAACATTTATAACCCATTTTATTTTTTTAATGATCTATCTTATTCAAATAATAATATACCTTTTAATCTCAATACTAATTTTAATGGGGTAGTAATACCTATGGGTACAGAAACAGTTCAAGTAGAACATGACGTAAATGGAAAATCCGACTCAGAGTTTTCACACCTCACATTGGGTCCCCCTATTGTCTGTTTTGGTAACAGGATAGAGAATAGGAACTCTTATATAACGGAAGACACAATATCTCACACTAAAAGCAGTAATATATATGACTCACGTCTGGATGATTCCAGTTTAGCACAAAATGCCGCATATAGGAGGGAAAATGAGGGTAGTAATGAAAGTGTATGCATTGATATTGATTTTGCTTCAACGCAGATGGAGCACTGGGAAGGGAATAGAGAGATGGAGAAAGGTGACACAATATGCACAGAGGATGCGAAGGTTACGAACAGCGATGCTGTAGGCATCTCACATAGCACTCTTAGGCATGATATTAGCTATGAGACATCAATAATCAGTTTGGATGGTGAAAACAGGGGGTTAAGAAAGCGCACTTTCAACCCCTACAGACAGAAAAGAATAGTAAGTAGAGCACATGACAAAAGTAATATATCTAGCATAGCACACCCTAGAATAGATAATATTACTTCCAATTTGATTTTAGATAGGGATTTAATTTTAAATGAAAATTCCAAATTGGACCTACCTTTTGAACACACTCAGCATAGTTTTAAAACCTCTCCTTCCTGTTCTGATTATATGTTACCATTCCATTTCACAGATTCCTCACATTCTTTCCTAGATTTAATTAAAAACTATGATCTCTCCCCCTCATTAATGTCTAATATAGATCTCTCTTCTCCTTCTAAGCACGCTCAAACTATTACAAAAGTGAATCTCTCTCAGGACCCTCCACCCCACCCTCCACCCCCCACTCAAAACGACTCCTCAGATACCATTTTAAACTTTAGTGAGGCTATGTTTTCAGACTCTTTGTTAAATTCTCACACTCATGTTTCTGTGCAGGATAGTTCGCCCCCAGAACCATCATTTGAGAAATATTTAGAGCCTCACCCTCCATTTAGCTCCTCTCCAGTTGAAATTCTCACTTCAAATCTCTATACCAACTCTCTCTCTCCTCCTCAAGTAGAAACTTATTCCTCCTCTTTCACTAATGACGCAGTTCCATTTTCAAACTCACAACCACACATTATAAATTCAAATTTAGAGGAAAAAGAATCGATCCACACACCCCCACAGAACAAAAATTTTAAATCTCATCAACAAACTTCTTTCTCAACACCTGATTTTTCAAATCCTTCTACTCAAATCACACCTATAATAGACTCTAATATCACTCTACCTCAAACAAAATCATCATCTTTTTCAACTTCAAGCACTAAACACAGTAGTTCTCAAAGCACTATCCCACCGGAGCTAACTTTGTCTTCATCATTTGCAAACAATACAAACATAATCAAAGATGAAAAGACAACATACAAATCACTCATTGGACCAGCTTACTTTCTCGATGCTGATATATCTTTTAACACTTATACATTAAACAATAAACGCTTCTTGGTAGATTCAGGGAGTAACTCATCTTTATCTAAATATTCTCTGATAACGGAATTAGAATCCAAATATGGTATAAAGGTCCCCCTAATAAAAACTCCGATAATTTTGAAGTCAATTACCGGCGATGTATTTAATCAAATAGGTACGACCATTTTGCGTATTCACATTAAACACATAGTTTTCCGGGGAAATTCGTATTGTGAGTAGAGGACTCACGTGTGCGATGGAAAGTCCTCGAATAATTCGATATAATAGTAACACGAAGGTGGATAAATACTATGCATATATTATAGATCTAACTAATAAAGAGTGAAGCGCACACAAAACTATAACGTTCATCTATGTGAGACGGTATGATATTATCATAGATATAGCTGTAGTTATATATAACTAAACTATATAGGTATATACTAGTACCTTATAACCTAAATGTCTCATATTCGATAGTGGCGGGCTCGTGAATCGAAGACACCATTTAGGGTGACGCTACTTCCAAAACTATATTAATACCACAACGGCAAAGCTACCTAGTACTTTGTACTCTAAACCGCTAAATAATCACAACACTTCCTGATGTAGCCTGACTTAACGACCCTATAATAGAACAT
>JABUQX010092479.1:17500-57500 GCA_015478945.1 Trachelipus rathkii | reverse complement strand
AAATAATTATCATCGTACGAAACGATAGTCTCACGTTTTTTAAATTTTATTTTCGTTTTTCAGAAAATAATTTACTTCGGTTACCTCTAAAAATTATTTATCATGGAAAATTGGTTTTAAGCGAGGCTAATTTATAAGAAAAATTGTATAATAGTCATTAAAGAATTGGTATTCGGATATTCATGTATTGTTCATATAATAATTTTTTTCTTCGTTGTTAATTTTTCTTAAAGATCTAATTAATTAATTATCATCATATATAGCAAAAAATCGCTTAAAGCCTATATCTTTATCCCTGAACTTTTCTTTTTGTCCTCAAACTACGATAATGACTTTTCGTAAGGACCGAGGACGAAATATCGTTAAGCTTATTTACTTCGTTACGACACGCTTAACCTTACGGGGCTTCGCGAAGTCCTAGACTCCATAATATTTTTCTTTGCTTCATTAGGAAATATATCGCTTAGGGTACGAAAATTTTATTTTGCCTAATCTCCCGAGAAGTACAAAGTAATGTTATTTCGTGCCAACCTGACACCCCCTAAAGTAACGCGGGGATTCTAAGCACCTTACATCCGTTCTTAGTCTCTCGAGATTATTTAACAACGACGTTTTCACTCGTGTCGTGTAAGGTACTAATCGAAAAAATTTTATTACTATTTTTAATTTTTTTTTAATCCCTCTAGAAAATATTGGTAGAAGACAGTATTTTATGGGAGAGTAAATAAAAAAAATATAATAATATGATTACCTAAAGCCATTTCGAAAACTGATCGACACATCGAGAAAGGCGACCGCAGGTTTGATCTCTTACTTCGTTAAGACACGCTTAACCTTACGGGGCTTCGCGAGGTCCTAGACTCTGTAATAATTTTTATTTGGCTTCGTTAGAAAATAACTCGCTTAAGGAACGAAAATTTTATTTTGCTCAATCTTCCGAGAAGTACAAAGTAACGTTATTAAGTGCCAACCCGACACCCTCTGAAAGTAACGAGGGGCGTCTAAGCACCTCACATCCGATTTAAGTCTCTCGAGATTATTTAACAACGACGTTTTCGAGTAAAATAGGTGTCGTGTAAGGTACTTTTCAAAAAAAAATTATTATTTTTAATTTTTTTAATTTAGTCACCACTAGAAAATGGTTTGTTAAAGAAGCCGGTGTTTTATGGGAGAGTAAATTAAAAAAAAATATAATAATAATAAGATCGAAGAGCTCTTGAGATTTATTCACGTTAATTTTCAAAGTGTTCTTTAGAAGGCCCGACACCCCACGGAAAGTGACGAGGGGCGTATAAGCACTCTCCAGCTGCTTTTAGTTTTACGATATCCGAAGCTGCTTCGAAAAAATGGTCGACGGATTGCAAAAGGCAACCGCAGTTTCGATCTATTACTTCTTTAAAACACGCTCAACCTTACTCGACTACTCGAAGTCTTAGATTTCGTAACTTTTTTTTCTGTTTGCTCGAGAAAAACTCGCTTAGGGAACGACAAATTTATTTTGTCCCATCTTCCGAGAAGTCGAAAGTAACGTCATTTCGTGCCCCGATGGAGCGTAAGGGGAAGGAACCCTATAGTTTTTTTCACGTTAATTTTCAAAGTGTTCTTTATATGCCAGTTTAATTAATTTTTTCCCCACAAATTATATTCCAAACACGTTCGTTTTGATTATTAACCAAAATATTTAGGATTAACTCACGAATAACAAAATTAGACAGGAAGATGTGGCGGCCTTAGCTTCTTTTAATAAAATAAGGTATAAAAAAGGAATGAAAAAAAAATGTTTTAAACAATTTTTATTAGCATGAGAATAGTAATGGTGTATAACATTATTTTAAAAAAATAGTAAACGTAAAGTGAAAAGAGCTCGTTAAATTCTTGGGGTCTGGAATATTCAATTCGGCAAGCTGTCGAGATTCGATTTCCGTTTGAATTTCTCTGATGGGTTCTCGATTTATAAAAAGCCGAGGGCGAGATTCGGTCGCCGCGTAAACCAGATGATTGAAAGGAGTGAGGGTTACAGAAGCTCCTATTATTCGTAGTAAGTCGTAATTTCGAAACTCTTTGATGCGTTTACTTGTGGTAAAGGCTCGTTGTAGAATAAGATATCCGGTTTCACCCCTTCGTATTTGGTCGTATGTTCTGTTCGCCTAAGAAGCACCTCGTTGTGCGTTTAAATTAACTATGATACCCTTGCAGCGAAACTCTCTCTTTTATAGACGGAAAGTGTTACGTCAGCTTGATTTATTATGATTATTAAGCAAAAAGTATTTCGAAAAACAAAATATTTTAATTTAATTAATTAAAAATAATCCATTGTTCTATTTTAATTAGAATTTGCTTAGCTGACATATTAAATTCAAAATACATTTTAAAAGCTTGAATATTTTTGTTTATTAAGCAAAACACATATTAAAAAAACAAATATCACAATTTATTTAAATTTTGCTTAGGTGACAAATTCTAAGAAAAATATTTTTTTTAACTATTTTTTTTACTATTAAGCAAAACATTATTATTTAGCAAAATTATTTCAATTTATTTAAATTGTGCTTAGTTGGCAAAAAGTATTGCGAAAAACAAAATATTCCATTGTTAAATATAACCATTGTTATATTTTAATTAGATTTTGCTTAGTTGACATATTATATTCAAAATAAATTTTAAGAGCTTGATTTTTTTGATTATTAAGCAAAACATATTTAAGAAAAACAAATATCGCAATTTAATAAAATTTTGCTTAGTTGACAAATTAAATTTTGCATATTTGACAATTGATATTAAAAATATATTTTAAAAGCTTTATTTATTTTTAATTATTAAGCACAATATAATTTAAATAAAACAAATATTCAAATTTAATTTTATTTTGCTGAATCAACGAATTAAATCTGTTGCATCATGTTTCGAAAGATATAGACTGCAAAATAATTTTTTCGTTCCTTAAGCGAGTTTTTTTTATAAAGAAACCAAAAAAAAAATTAAATACGCGACGCGTCGAGATAGGCGACCGCAGTTTTCTGTTACTTCGTTACGACATGCTTAACCTTACGGGACTTCGCGAAGTCCTAGACTCCATAATATTTTTTTTTGTTTCATTAGAAAATAACTCGCTTAAGGAACGAAACTTTTATTTTGCTCAATCTCCCGAGAAGTACAAAGTAATGTTATTTCGTGCCAACCTGACACTCCCGGAAAGTAACGAGGGGTGTCTAAGCACCTTACATCCGCTTTAAGTCTCTCTCGAGATTATTTAACAACGACGTTTCCGGGTGAAATGAGTGTCGTGTGGGGTACTTATCGAAAAAATATTATTATTAGTTTAAATTTTTTTTTTAATTTGGTCACCCCTAGAAAATGGTTTGTTAAAGAAGATGTTGTTTTATGGGAGAGCCATTTCGAAATTTGATCGACGGGTAAATGGGCGTCGTGCAATATTTTTTATCTTTTTTTTTAATTTAGTTACCTCTAAAAATTATTTATCGTAGAAAATGGAATTGTAGGGAGACTAAACTATAAAAAAAATATTAATATAAATAAATATAGTATAGATTATGATAAATAATTAAGACTTTAAGAAAAATTAAGAACGAAGAAAAAAAATAAATATCCAATATGTGAATAACTGATTATTATCAATTCTTTACAGACTTAGATTCCGTAATTTTTTTTTTTGGTTTCTCTCGGGAAAAAAAACTCGCTTAAGCGAACAAAAAAATGTTTTGCACCATCCCCCGAAAAGTAGAGATTAATATTATTTCGTGAACAGATCGATAGCATAGTAATAGTTTTATTATGTGGTTTACGTTAATTTTTTAAAATCAAAATATCAATATATAGATATGTGATTGGGGTTCATGCGATATTTTCCCAAAAGGCTTTTGGTTTAGTTACCTCTAAAAATTATTTTTCATAGAAAACTGAATTTATAGGACTAAATTGAAAAAAAAATAATAATATATATAAAGTACACTTGCCTTCGAAAAAAACTCGCTTAAGAACGAAAAATTTATTTTTGCAAAACATTCTCCCGAGAAGCTAAAAAGTTTACGTTTATTTGTCCCCGATCGAAGCGTAAAGTGGCGACCTTAGATTCTTACGTCGATATTTATTATATATAATATATTCATATTATATATATATATATATATATATATATAATATATATTATATATATATATAATATATATAAAATATATATATCATATATATATATAATAAAATATATAAATATACTAATATAATATAATATATATATATTATATATATATAATGAAATATATATATATATATATATATTAAGAATTGATATTCAGTTATTGCACTTATATAATTGTTTATTTTTTTCTATGTTCTAATTTTTTCTAATTTTTCTCCATACCTTTATCCGTAAACTTTTCTTTTTTCAACTCAAAATACATATGACGTTTCGTAATTACCGGGACGATCCTCGGAGGGGATCATTCGAGGCCGGGTTTCCTCTACGCGTCACCTAATATAATGACGTTTCTCGATTACTATAAAAACGACCTCGAACGATCAAACGGCAATAATTTTGAGGGATGAACTATCGTAAGAGTTATAATTATTATTGAAATGATCGTTTATTCTGTACCATTATAAGTCGAAGGTCTAAAATCGTTTAAAATTGAAGAAAAAAATTTCAATTTCCCGCAGGTCGCTTTTGGGAGAGCGTTTTGATTAGAACTTTTTTGAGTTATAAACGTTTCCGATGAAAACGTCCACTAATTGAAACGTATATTCGCCTTTAAACGGACCTTCTAAGGGTAAAAAACGAAGTTCTAACGCGTTAGAGTCATTTACTTTGGCTTTTACGAAACGTTCACTATATGACGACGACGTTTCCAGGTAAATGGGCGGCGTGCAATATTTTTATATTTTTTTTAAATTCATTTCCTCTAAAAATTATTTATCGTAGAAAATGGGATTTATAGGACAAACTAAAAAAAAAATTAATATAAAAAATATAGTATAAAGTTTGAGCCAAAATATTAAGATTTTAAGAAAAATTAAGAACGATGGAAAAAATAAATATCAATATTTGTTAATAACTGATTATTATCAATTCTTTACAGACTTAGATTCCGTAAAAATTTTTTTTTTTGGTTTCTCTCGGGAAAAAAACTCGCTTAAGGAACAAAAAATTTATTTTGCACCATCTCCCAAAAAGTAGAGAGTAACGTTACCAACTGGCTAGAATGAACCGAATAAGGTTGTCTTTAATATTTTTACGTTATAATTTAAATGTTTTGGTACTCAAAAATAATAAATCCGCTTCACAAAGCTTCTATAGGAAAATGGCGAGTCGTGTCCTTGTTTTTGTATTTAATAAATTTCTATTGTTTAACACCCTATATCTAAAAAATTATTTTATATAGAAAAATGAAATTAAAAGAAAATACTGAAATTAAAAAAATTAATAATCCACCCTAATATATAAAAATAAACAACGTGCCCGCTGAGAAAAAAAACGTCGCTTTAAGAAGAACGTCGAAAAATTATTGTTGCAACACTCCCGAGAAGTAAAAAAGTTACTTATTTGTTGCCACCGATCGAAGCGTAAGTAAGTGACCTTTTAAGATTCTTTACGTCGATATTATATTAAGAATTGATATTCAGTATTCACTCATCATTAATTGTTTATTTTTTCTATGTTTCTTAATTTCCTAATTTATCATACCTTCTATCCTGGAACTTTTCGTTTTTGCCTCTAAAAAATAACTCCAAGATAGTACTTTCGTAAAATTTCCCACAGATGTATACTCAGAAAGATATTAATTCGAGGCCGTGGCTTTCCTCTACGGCAGTCACTTAATAATAATTGACGTTATCTCGAATTACCATTCAAAAACGAAATCTTCGATTATCGTATTTTTCTAGGGTTAAATTGCAACACAAATCGTTTATCAGCGTATATTAATTTATTATCTATATTTTCTTCAAAGCTACTCATTTTATAAGTCGAAGTATAAGTTAAATTTGAAAAAAAAAAATAATTTCAAATTTTGTCGAGCCGACTTTTTGGAGAAACACGGTTTTGATTAGGACCTTTTAATTATAAAACGGTTTCCGTTAAACTCACTATTGGAACTACTATTACGCTTAACGACGTTCTAAGCATAAAAAATTGATTCTAAACGCGTAGAGTCATTAATTTTGGGCTTTTACGAAACGTCACTATACGACGACCCATGTTCCTATAGGCACTTGAGCGATTTTTTTATTTACTATTTTTTGTAAAACATTAACGTAAAAAAATATAAAGGATACCCTCTTACGCTTCGGGGGTGTCTGGTTGGCATGAAATAACGTTACCTCTAACTTTCGAGATTAGAGATGCAAAATAAACCTTTCATTCCTTAAGCGATTTTTTTCCCGAGAGAAACCAAAAAAAAAAAATAATGATGTACCCGGAATCTAAGTTTGTAAACAATCGATAATAATCAGTTATTCACATATTGGATATTTAATTTTTCTTCGTTCTTAATTTTTCGTAAAATCTTAATTATTATCATGATTCATACTAATTTATTCATATTAATTTTTTGGAGAGTTTGGTGTACCTGCATTTCCATAGTTTCTACGATTTTTCTTTTTTCTAACGTTAACTAAATAAAAAAAAAAAAGATAATCAAAAAAATATTGCACGACGCCCACCATTTACCTCGGAAACGTGCGTCGTGCGTGGATTTTTTTAATTGATTTTTTGTTTAGTTACATTTTGTTAGTTACCTCTAAAAATATTTTCATTGAAAACTGAATTTCAGGGGAGACTAAATTAAAAAAAAAAATAAAATATTATATAAGAGTACACTTGCCCTCGAAAAGAAGAAACTCGACTTAAAGGAAAATCGAAAAATTATTTTGCAACCATCTACCGAAAGTAAAAAGTACGTTTATTTTAGTGCCCAAACTCCGATAGTCGTAAGATGACCTTTAGATTTCTTTACGTCCGAATATTTATAATTAAGAATTGAATATTCAGGTTATTTCAACTTATCATTAATTGTTATTTTTTCATGTTCTTAATTTTTCCTAATTTCCATCATACCTTATCATGAACTTTTTCAGTTTTTTTCCTCCAAAATACATATGACGTTATCGTATAAATACGATGACGATACTCGGGGGATCATTCGATAGCCGTTTGTTTCACGCTACGGCGTCAACATATAATATAATAACGTTTTCTCGATTACCATAAAAGATCGACCTCGAACGACCAAACGGCAATATTTTGAGGGATGAAAAATATCGTTAATGAAGTAATAATTATTATTATAATGACGTTTATTCTCGAAGGTCTAATTATAAGTCGAAGGTCTAAAAGTTAAATTTTGAGAAAAAAAAATTTCAATTTTTATCATAACCGAGATCGACTTTGTCGAGAGCGTATTTTTGAATTTAGACTTTTTAACTGAGTTATAACGGTCGATTGATAAACGTCACTAGTGAACACTATTAGTACGTACTTAACGACGAATACTAAGGGTCATAAAAAATTGAGATTCTAAACGTGTAGAGAGTCATTTACTTTGGCGCTATGTTTTACGAAACGTCACTAATATGAACGACCGATCAGTTTCCGAGTAAATGGGCGTATACGTGCAATTATTTTTATATTTTTTTATTAATTGAGCACCTCTAAAAAATTATTTATCGTAGAAAATGGAATTTAGGGAGAGGAAATTAAAATATAATTAATATAACTAAAATACATCTAATCGCCGATAATCGTTAATCTTAAGAAAAATAAAAACGAAATTAAAATAAATAAATCCAATATGTGAATAACTGATTATTATCAATTCTTTACAGACTTAGATTTCACGTAATAATTTTTTAATTTTTTGGTGAGTTTCTCTCGGGCAAAAAAAACTCGCTTAAGGAACAAAGAATTTATTTTGCACCATCTCCCGAAAAGTACGAGTAAGTAACTGTTATTCTGATTGCCCCGAGTGAGAACCGTAGAAGGTTTACGTTAATTATTTTAAATTAGTAAGCAAAAAATCGCTACAAAAACCTTTATAGGAAATGGGTCAGTGTCACGTGTTTTTTTAATTTAATCTTTGTTTAGTTACCTCTAAAAAATAATTTTTTATAGAAATAAAATTAAAGGTAGACCTAAATAAAAAATTATAATATATAATATATAAAAAAGTTACACTTGCCCTCGAAAAAAAAAAACTCGCCTTAAGGAACGAAAAATGTATTTTGCAACATCTCCCGAGAGTAAAAAGTTTACGTTATTTTGTGACCCCTGATCAAAGCGTAGTAAGGAACCTTAGATCTTCATTTACTTCAAAGAAGCTTACATTAAGAATGTGATATCAGGAATTCACTCATCAATTAATTGTTTATTTTTTCTATGTTAAGTAGCAATAAAATCGCTCAAGAGCCTATGTAGGAAATGGGCGTCGTATGCGTTGTTTATATTAGCTACTATGACAAATTATTCTAAAAAAATTATTTTTTGAGAAAAGGAAATTTATCTTCGGACTTAAAAAAATAAATTCAGAGAGAGTAAATATAAAGTACACTATTGCCTCACTCGAAAAAAAAACTCGACTTAAGAACGAAAAATATTTATTTATTGCAACATCTCTCCCCGAGAATTAAAAAGTTACGTTATTTTTGTGCCCGATCGAAGCGTAAGTAAGAACCTTTAAGATTCTTTACTCATTATTATTATTTAAGAATTGATAATTCAGGTAATTCACTCTATCACACCATTAATTGTTTATGTTTTTCATGTTCTAATTTTCCTATATTATTCATCATACCTATATCTATAATATACCCCAGAATCTCTTTGAATTTTGTGAAGAGATTGTTGCACCTTTTCTAAATACCGAGGACGATACTCGGAAGGATCAATCGAGGCCGGAGTTTCCTTCTACGCGTCACACTATATATTAAAATATAATGACGTTTCTCGTAATTACCATAAAAATACACGAACTCGAACGATTTATCAGTGACACTTTATTCCAGTGAAACTTTTATCGTTTTTCCATCAGATATATACGATAGTGACTTTCATGTAATTACCAGAGACGATGCTCGAGTGAACAATCGAGCCGGTTTCCTCTACGCTACGTCACTATTAAATATATATGACGTTCTCGATTACCCATAAAAACGACCTTCGGGAACAACCAAATGAAATATATGTCTGACATTAAATTCAGTAATTAATATATTTATTATTGTGACAGTTTTTTCATGTATAAGCTTGATTAGTTTCTAAGTTAATAAAATTTTTAGAAAAAAAAAAAAAATTCAATTTTCCATAGAGTTGACTTTTGGATGAAAGCATTTATGATTTAACCTGTTGAGTTATAAATCGGATTCCGAAAAACGTCCACTATTGTAACTATATTTATATTACGTACTTATAACGACGTTCTTTAAGAGCGTAAAAAGGATTCTAAAACGCGTAGAGTCATTTATTTTGGTGCTATTACGAAACGTACTATAAGACGTACGAACTTTCCGATAGGTAAAGGTGCGATCGGGCAATATTTATTTTATTTGTTTTTTATTTAGTTACAACTCTAAAACATTCATTTATCGTTAGAAAATGGAATTATTATAAAAGTACAACTTGCCTACTCGAAAAAAAAAAAACCGCTTATAAGGAACGGAAAAAATTATTTTTGCAACATTCTCCCTAGAGAAGTAAAAAAGTTACGTATTATTTTGTGCCCCGATACAAAGCGAATTAAGACCTTAAGATTTCTTTTACTTCTATATTTATATTATGAAAATTGTATATTCAGTATTTAGTCATCATTAAATGTTATTTTTCTTATGTCACTTAATTTTACCTAATTTTCATCATACCTTTAATCCGTGAACTTTTCTTTTTTTTCCATCAAAAACTATTGAGTGACGTTTATCTTTAAATACCGAGACGAACTCGGAAGGATCAATCGAGGGCCGGTAATATTCCTCTAACGCGTCACTATAATATAATGACGATTCTCGATTACCCATAAAAACGAACTCGAACGTATTTTCAGGGATGAACTATCGTTAAGCGATTTATATATATTATATTATTATAGTGACCTATTTTTATTCTGTACCAATTTATAAGTCGACTTATAAGTTTTAAAAATTTGAAATAAAAAAAATTCAATTTTTGCCGAGCCGACTTTTTGGAGACGATTTTCGATTTTAGACACTTTTGAGTTATAATAACAGTTCGTTGTAAACAGTCAATATTGGAACTTACTATTAACGCTACTGAACGACCGTTCTAACATAAAAAAATGGATTCTAAACACGTAGAGTCATTTATTGGGCATTTACGAAAAACCGTCACTATTACAGAACGACACGCCATTCCTATTAAGCCTTGAAGCATTTTTTCTTACACTTTAAAAATTAACAAGTAAAAAAATATTAAAAGGGTGATTGCTGTAAAGTTAAATTTGAAAATAATGTAAGGAGTACCGTAGCTATCTACTTTCTGAAGAGATTGGGCATATATAAAATTTTTTTTCCTTAGCGATTTTTTCCCGAGAGAAACCAATAAAAAAAATAAACGGAATCTAAGTCTGTTAACACATCGATAATAATCACAGTATTCACATATGGAATTTTAATTTATTACTTCGCATATTTATATTTAAATAACATTTAATTATGAACATGATCGTTTACTCAATTTATTCATATAATTTTTTTTATAGTTTGGTCTCCCTATAAATTCCATTTTCTACGTAAATATTTTTTAGAGGTAGATAAATTAAAAAAAAAAAAAGAATTTGAAAAAATATTGCACGACTCCCATTTACCTCGGAAACGGGCGTCGTATGAGATTTTTTATAATTATTTTTTTGTTTTAGTTATTATTTTATTTAGTTAACTCTAAAAAATTATTTTTCATTGAAAACTGAATTTCAGGGAGACTAAAATTAAAAAAACATAATAAATGAATATATATAAATATATTCACTTGCCCTCGAAAAAAAATACTCGCTCAAGGATCGAAAAATATATTTTGCAATTATCTCCCGAGAAGTAAAAAGTTACGTTATTTTGGGCCCCGATCGAAGCCATTTTTTACGCTCTAAATTTCTTTACGTCGATATTTATATTAAGAATTGAGTATTCAGGATTCACTTTATCATTAACTCTGTTTCTTCTTTCATTTCTTAAATTTTCCTTAATTTTCATTCATACCTTTATCCCGTGAACATTTTCGCTTTTGTTTTCCTCAAAATGCGATAGTGACGTTCGTAATTACCGAGACGATACTCGGAGGGGATCAATCGAGTCCGGGTCTCTACGGCGTCACTATAAAATAATGACGTTTCTCGATTACCATAAAAACGACTCGAACGATAAAACGGCAATATTTTCAGGGATGAAAAAACCGTTGGCATTTAATGATTATTATTGTGACGTTTTTTCTGTACCATTTATAAGTCGAAAGTATAAATTAAATTTGAAAAAAATTCAATTTTTCCAAGTTGACTTTTTGGAGAACGATTTTGATTTAGACCTTTTGAGTTATAAACGGTTCTGATAAAACGTCACTATTGGAACTATTATTACGATTAACGACGACGTTCTAAGCGTAAAAAAATGGATTCTAAACGCGTAGAGTCATTTATGGGTTTGCAACCGCACTATTGACGAGCGCCGTCTCCCAGTTTTAAATGAAAAGTCGTCAATATTTTTTATTTTTGTTTTTAATTTATCTATTTCTAAAAAATATTTATCGTAGAAAATGGAATTTTAAGGGGAGACTAAACTATAAAAAATTAATATAAATAAGTATAGTATAATCATGATAAAAAATTAAGACTTTAAGAAAAATTAAGAACGAAGATAAAATAAATATCCAATATGTGAATAACTGATTATTACATGTTAGTTTACGGCCTAAATTCCGTTAATTTTTTTTTTTGGTTTCTTCGGAAAAAAAACTCGCTTTAAAGAACAAAAAATTTATTTTGCACCATTCCGAAAAAGTAGAGATGACGTTATTTCGTCCCCGAGTAACCTAGGAGGGTACCTTAATATTTATTTACGTTAAACTGTTTAAAGTGTACAAAAAATCGCCAAAGCATATAGGAAATGGGCGTCGTGCGTTGTTTTTTAATTATTTTTTTGTTTATTACATTTTGTTATTACCTTCTAAAATTATTTCATTTGAATGAATTTAAGGAAACTAAGTTACAAAAAAATAATAAATAATATAAGTATTTATAATTAAAAAAAAACCTCGCTTAAGGAACGAAAAATTATTTTGCAACATCCCCGAGAAGTAAAAAGTTACTGGTGATTTTGTGCCCCGATCGAACGTAAGTGGGACCTTTAAGATTCTTTACGTCGATATTATGATTAAAATTGATATTCAGGTATTCACTTATCATTAATTGTTTATTTTTCTATGTTCTTAATTTTTCCTAATTTTCATTATTTGAAATTTATCCGTGAACTTTTCGTTTTTTTCTCAAAAATACGAATCGTGACGTCTCGTTTTCTACCCGAGAAAACCCTCGGAGGGATCGATCGAGGCCGGTTCCTCTACGGCGTCACGTATAATATAATGAACGTTCTCGATACCATTAAAAACGGACCTCGAAACGATTCCAAACGGCAATATTTCAAGGAGAACTATCGTAGCGATTAATATATTATAGTACGGTTATTCTGTACCGTTTAGAAGTCGAAGGATAAGGTTAAAATTTGAGGAAAAAAAAAAATTTCAATTTTTCCCGAGTCGACTTTGGAGAGCTTTTTGATTTAGACTTTTGAGTTATAAACGTTCCGATGAAACGTCATTATTGGAACATTATTACGCTTAACGACTTCTAATTGGTAAAAAAATGGATTCTAACGCGGTTAGAGTCATTTACTTTGGGCTTTACGAAACGTCACTATATGACGACGACGTTTCCGAGGTAAATGGCGTCGTGCAATATTTTTATTATTTTTTCTTTAATTTATGCTTACCTCCTAAGATAGGTTGATGTATCCGGATAGAAGAATGAGACATTTAGAGAGATCTTCAACATAAAAAAGTCATAATCAATATGAAGAGTCAGAACTGATAGACTATAGAAATCTAATTGATGTCAGAAGTGAATAAGATCTCTAATAAGTAAGAGAATGAGTCGTAAGAGACTGGTATGAAAAAATATATATTCCATACATTTTTAAACCTGAATATCAATTCTTTACAGACTTATATTCTTTAATAATGTATTTTTATTTTTTGTTTCTCTCGGGTAAAATAAAACTCGCTTAAGTAACAAAAAATTTATTTTTGCACATCTCCCGAGTAAAGTAGAAGTTCAGTAACGTTAATTTAAATCGTTCCCCGAGATGAATCACGTTAGAAGGTTTAATCAAGATAATTTATAAAGTGTTAGCAAAAATCGCTCTAAATAGCCTATTAGGATAATAAATAGGGCTTCGTGTGTGCTGTTGTTTTTAATAAAATTATCAAATAATTAATTTAAGTTAACCTCTAAAAAATAATATTTTTCATAGAATAAGAATGAATAATATATTTTAATTTATTTGTACAAAACAAAGATATTTATAATAATTAAATATATTAAAAGTACACTTTTAATATTAACGAAAAATAATAATAATACTCGCTTAAGAACTGAAAATTATTTATTTTGTCAGACACTCCCTATAATAGAAAGTATAAAATAAGTTAATTAGTTATTTTTGTTTCCTCCCATTAATTAACGAATAAGAAGTAAAGTTATAAGGATCTTTAATATGATTTCTTTACGTCGATAATATTATATTAAGAAATTGAATATTATTCAAAGGTATTATACAACTCATCTAATTAATTTGTAATTTTTTTTCTATGTTCTTAATTTTTAATATACTCAATGATTTCTATACTATTAACCTTTATCCGTCTAGTAGATAACTTTTCTTATTTTTCCTTCAATAAATAACTATGATATGTTGACGTTTCTTACGTATAAATTAACAACTGAAGTACAGATATTCGGAATATAATCAATCCGACGGCCGGGTTTCTTAATCTCAATCGAATGAGCTACAACTATTATAATATAATAATGGATATATCGTTTGCTCGTATATTTATCCATTAATAAAACGAACTTCGAATACGTATTATTTCAGGGTTTATAGTGAACTATTTCTTAAGCGTATTAATTATTATTATATTTATTATAAGTGACTACTTATCCCTTTCTGGTAGGCCATTAATATTATAGTCGAATGGTATAAGTTAAATTTGATAGAAAAAAAAATTCAATTTTTGTCCGATATAGCCGACTTTTTTTGGAAGATCAAGTAATAATATATTTTAGATTTAGACCTTTTGTAGTTATTAATAAATACGGTTCCGTTTTGATAAACGTCACTATTGAACTATAACTTAATTTACGCTAAAAATCGACGTTTCTAAGCATGAAATAAAATAGAGGATTCTAAACGCGTAGAGTCATTTATTTTTTGGATTTTATAGAACTTACTATATATCGTAA
The DNA here is from genome assembly GCA_015478945.1 of Trachelipus rathkii. Taxonomy (NCBI): domain Eukaryota; kingdom Metazoa; phylum Arthropoda; class Malacostraca; order Isopoda; family Trachelipodidae; genus Trachelipus; species Trachelipus rathkii. The sequence goes on along the minus strand of JABUQX010092479.1, from coordinate 42,975 downwards.
CACTATACGACGATACCGCCATTCTATTAGTCATCTATTGAGCGTATTAAATTTTTTGCTACACTTTAAAAATTAACTTAAAAAATATTAAGGTACCCTCCTACGTTCACTCTTGAGCACGAAAAAAACGTTACTCCATCATCAATTTCGAGTAGGTTGAAGTTCAAAATAATATAATTTGTCCTTTAATGTAAACAAATACGATAATAATATAAACTATTATTAATATATTGATATTTAATAATTTTCTAAATCGTTCTTAATATTTTCTTTAAAGTCTTAATTAATTTAATCATGTATCTATTACTATAGATTTATCAATTATTAATTTTTTAGTAAGTTAGTAGCTCCTCTTAAATTCCATTTTCTTAACGTATAAATATTTTATCTAGAGGTTAACTAAAATTAAAAAAAAAGTATAATAATATAAAAATTTATATTAGCACTACACGCCCATTTACCTTACGTAATACTGGCGGTGTCTATGTTTTGCCCGTTTGTTGAAGTTTATATTTATTATTTAAATAATTTTTTTGTTTAGTTACCTCTAAATATTGTATTTTTTGTTAATTACCTCTAAAAATTATTTTTCATTGAAAACTGAATTTATTTGAAGCTATAATTAAAAAAAAAATAATAATATATATAAAAATTACAACTTGAACCCTCGAAAAAAAATAAAATCTTTGGAGAAAACAGATAAAATTATTTTGTCAAATATACTTAAATAAATGAGAATATAAGTTACGCTATTATTTGTGCCCCGATTCGAATAAGTAAGTTGACACTTTAAAGATTTTAACTTATACAACGTCGATTAATTTATATTCAATAAGAATGATTATTCAATGGTATTCACTATCATTAATTTGTTTATTTTTTTTAAATGTATTCTTAAATTTTTCCTAATTTTCATCATACCTTTATCCGTAGTACTTTTCTGTTGTTATATTTTTCTCAAAATAGATAGTGACTGTTATTCGTATAAATTACTCGAGACGATACCGGAGGAGGTATCAAAATCGACTAAGCCTAAGGGTTTAATCTTACAAGTACGTCACTATTAAAATATAATGACGATTTCTCGATTTAAACCATAAAACGACCGTCGAACGATCCAAACTAGCAATATTTTCAGAGAAATTAATCGTTTAGTACGTAATAATTATTATTATATTGTGACGTTTTTTCTGTAACATTTTTAAAATAAGTATATATATAGTTAAAATTTGAAATAAATTGCAATTTTTATTTCATTCAATTTTGATTGATTTTGCGTTAGCAATTTTGATTTAGACCTTTTGAGTTATAAACGGTACCGATGAAACGGCACTATTGGAACTTATATATTATTACGCTTAACGACGTTCTAGGCGTAAAAAATGGATTCTAAACGTCGAATAGTAAATCTTTTATTTTGGGGCTTTTTACGAAACGTCTACATTATAAGACATCGATCGTTTCACGAAGGTTATAATGGGCGTCGTGCAATATTTTTTATTGTTTTTGTTTTAATTAAATTTAGTTACTCTAAATATTATTTATCGTAGAAAATGGAATTTAAGGGAGACTAAATCTAATAAAAATATAATTAATATAAATTAAATATAGTATAAGATATCAAATAATTAAATAAATTAAAGTACTTTAAGAAATAATATAAGAAACGTAAGATATAAATAAATATCCAACTATTTTAATATATTTGCGTGTATTTAATGATTGATTGTTGTTTTTTGTATGTTTCCGTATATATTTTTTTTTTTGGTTTCTCTTGGGAAAAAAACTCTGCTTAATTTTAGGAAATACAAAATATTTATAAATTTTGCTAACCTTATTTTCCGTAAATCGTTAGAGAGTGACGATTTATTTCGTTGCACATCTTACCGATTAGTGATCCGAATAGGAGGGTACCTTTTAATATTTTTTTCGTAATTTTTAAAAGTGTAGCAAAAAAATCGCTCAAAGCCTATAGGAAATATGTGGTGCGTCTGTTGCGTTTAATTTTATTTAATTATTTTTTTGTTTATTTACATTTTTTGTTTAGATACCTATCTAATAAATATTATTTATTTTCATCGAAAATGAATTTAAGAGCCTTAAATATTATAAATAAAATAATAAAATATAATGTATACATTAATCATTGTCCCTCGAAAAAAAAACATCGCTTAATGGTAAGTATATAATAAAATTTATTCTGCAAACATCTCCGGTAGAAAGAATAAAGTAAAAAGTACGTTTATAATTTGTTGACCCCGATTCGATAGCAGTAGTGTGGACCTTTATAAGATTATTCTATTACGTCGATATATTTATATATAAGATATTTGAGTTATCCATTATATTCACATATCATTAATTGTTTATTATTTCTATGTCTTTAATTTTTAATAATTTTTTCATCATAACTTATTATAATCCGTAAAAAACTTTTCGTTTAATTTCTCATAAAATACTATTCGTGACAGTCTCGTTCTTACGAGAAGACCTCGGAGGGGATCTGATCGAAATGAAGTCTGTATGGTTTCCTTATACGTACTTACACTAATAATAATAATACAAGTTTCTCGGATACCATAAAAAACGACCTCGATATATTAACACCGATTCAAACGGCATAAATATTTTACTTAAGGTAATTGAACTAATCGTTAAGCTATTAAGTATTATTATTAATTGACGGTTATATCTGGTTACCGGTTTAGAAGCTCGAACGGTAATAAGTAAAATTTGTTAAATAAAAAAAAGTTTCTAAATTTTTTGCCGAGTGTCAGACTATATTTATTTAGTGCGATTAAGTTAGCGTATATTTGTAATGATTTAAATACCTATTTGAAGGTTATAAAAACGGGTATCCTATGAAAGCGTCACTATTGGTAAACTAGTATTACTGCATCTTACGACGTGTCGAAGCGTAATAGAAAATGTGATAATTCTTAAACAGCGTAAGTATGTCATTATTTTGGGCTTTATCGAATACGCACTATACGAACGAGGACGTGTCGAGGTGTATAAATAGGTCTGCGTGCAAAATTATACATTTTAATATTTATTATTTTTTTTTAGATAGTTTATACCTCTAAAAGATCTATTTATCGTTTTAGAAAAAAGGAATTTAATCAAGGAAAATGAATATGGGGATAAAATGTATAAACTCTATTTATAAAAATAAAATATTCACCAAAAAGTACTTATAAGATTAAAATATAAATAAATTAGTATCAATGGCTAGAGATGTAACAAAATTTTAGGTAAATAATTTAAAGAAACGAAGAAAAAAAATAAATACCCAATATGTGAATAACTTATTATTATTAGTCAAATTCTTTTACTCAGTACATTAGATTCTCTTAAAATATATTTTTTTTTAGATTTTACTCTAAGAATAAATTAAAAAAAAATGTATGGATCTCTAAATAAAATTATTTAATAATGCTACCATCTCCCAGATAATGTAGAGTAAGTAACTTAATTTCGTCCCGATTCACACACTCACACCTAGGTACCTTTATATAATTTTTTTTTATCAAGTTAATTTTTATAAAGTATGTAGCAAAAATAAGAATTTACTAATTCGATTAATCGATTAATTAAATATTATATATAATGACGGTTATGCTAAAGTACTGTTAAAAGTATAATTCCCATGTTAGTAAGTCGCAAATTTGAAGAAAAAAAAATATCTAATCAAATTTTTCTCAAATCCTCGTTCGACTTTTTGGAGAGCGATTTTTATTTAGACCTTTTGAGTTATAAACGGTTCCGATGTATAAAAGGTTCACTATTGATATAACTATTTTAATTACGTCAATTATATATGTAAATCGAACTTGCAAGCGAAAAAATAATGATATTCTAAATATCATGAACAGTATAGTAATCATTTATTTTGGGCTTATTTTAATAATCGTATAACGTCACTATATTATAGGACGATAGTGACGTTTCCGAGGATAAATGCGTCGTTGCCAATATTTTACTTTAATTATTTTTTTTTAATTTAGTTAACCTTTTAATAATTATTTATCGTAGAAAATGTGAATTTAGGGAGACTAAACTATAAATAAAAATAATATTAATCAAAATATCCCCACATGTCTAAACGTAGTTATTTATAATTAATTTTTGTGAGTCATTCGGAGTTGTGAGCAACTTTGCCTAAGTGAAAACTGAACTTTATAGAAGAGATCATAAATTTATAAATAATTAAATAATTAATATTATTAATAAATTAAGAATACACTTTCACCTCTGATAAAATAAATTACCCTTTAATGAACTGAATAATTATAATTGAACAACATTCTCTTCACTACAAGAGAATTATAAAAGGTTACGAATATAAATTTTGTGCTACGATCGAGGTAGTATAATAGTGGGGAGACTCTTTTATGATACTCTATATTGTCAAGTCGAATTATTATTAAGTAATATTGATTTAATATTCAGGTTTCTAATGAGGCTGGTTTCCTTCATACGGCGTTCAACTACTATAATTATAATAGTCGTTTCTCGTATTACCAAAACAATGACAATTCTGAATCGATCTAAGTACTATCGGTCAATTATTTTTCTAAGGTATGAGCTATCGTTAAAGACGTTATTAATTATTTAATTAATGTAGTGAACGTTTAATATTATCTGTACTCAGTATTTAATATTTAAAAGTCAAGTTATATAGTTAAATATTTGAAAAAAAAAATTTCTAATTTTCCCGATGTTTATTATACTTATTATTGATTCGACTTTTTTGTGAAAGATCAATTTTGTAAATTTAGACCTTTTGATTATTTAATATATCGAGTCCGATAAAACGTACTATGGAACTTACTATTACGCTTAACGACTTCTTAATGCGCATAAAAAATGGATAAATCTAAACTGACGTAAATATAGATGTCATTATTTAATTTTTGGGCTTTTACGAAAGTCACTATATTACTAACGAGACGTTTCCTTAGAGGTGTGAAATGGCTGGATAATGCAATATTTTATATAATTTATTTAATTTTTTAATTAAGTTACCTCTAAAAACTAGTTATCGTAGAAAATGGAATGCAAACAGACTCTATCTAAACTTATAAAAAAATAATTAATATATAAATAAAATATTAATATAGATCAATAATTAATCAATAATTAAGAATTTAATAATAAAAGTTGATAGGAAGGAAGTAATAAAAAAATGAATTAAATTATATGTGAAAAACTTATTATTAGCAATTCTTTACAGACTAATATTTCTTAATATATTTTATTTTTTAGTTTCTCTAGGAAAAAAAAACTCGCGTCAAAGAACTAATAAAAAATAATTTATTGCACCAATCTCCGAAAGATAGTAAGTAGTTAACGCTTAATATTTCGTAAGCCCATCAGTGTAAACTATAGGAGTATAAGCTAACCATGCTAATGTTTACATATTTATTTGTTACATTAATTTGTTGAACGATGACAATACCGCTAAGAACTAAATTAAGTTTAAGCAAGATTAATAAAAGGTATAAGGAAACTTATTCTGTACCGTTTATAAGAGTCACGTAAGTATATAAGTAAATTTTAAGAAAAAAAAAATTCAATTAATTATTCCATCCTAGGTCGATCTTTTTGGGAGAGCGTTTTTGATTTAGACCTTTTGAGTTATTAACACGGTTCCGATGAAAGGTCACTATTTGGATACTAAATTATTACCTTAACGACTTCCAAGCGTAAATAAAATGATTCTAAAACGGCGTTAGAGCATTTATTTTCTGTTTTTTCTAGTATTCCTCCATTTAATTTCAAACTTTCATTATATTTCCCTAATTCTAATATTATTTTATTATTTTTTAATTTAATATTAGGCACTAAAAAAAATATTTATCGTAGAAAAATTGAATTTAAGGTATCTAAAATATAATAAAAAATTAATTTAAACAATCAACGATGCTTTAGCGTGCGTTAATGTTTTTTATAATTAATTTGTTTAGTTCACCAATCTAAAGATATATCTATTTTTCATAGAAAACTGAAATTAAGGGAGACTAAATTAAATAATAATAATAAATAATATTATATAAAGTTTTAAACACTTTTTCACCCTCGTAAAATAAAATAAATCTCGCTAAGTAATATACGAAAATATAATTATTTTATGCAATCAATTAAACTCCTCTGAGATATTTAAAAAAGTATTAATCATTATTGTCCCGTTAATCAGGCTGTATAGTCGGACCTTATGATCTCTATTGCGTCGAATATTTAATATATTAAGAATATTGATATTTCATAGGTCAAATTTGAGTGACCGTGGGTTTCCTTACTTACAGTTGACGCACTATAATATAATGTCGTTTTACTCCGATACCATAATTAAAAATGATCCATCGAACATCAAACTAGGCAATATTTTTTCAGGATAGTATATCGAATTAAGCGATTTAATTATTTAGTTAAGTTAGTGACATTTTATTCTGAATTAACCGTTTTATAAGTCGAATGTATAATGTTAAAATTTGAAAATTAAAAATTTCAATTTTTCACCTTGAGGAGTCCACTCATGCTTGATGAAAGCAATTCAGATATTGAATCTTATGGCTTTTTCTTAATTCTGAAAATTCTTCTGATTAAAACGTAATACTATTTTTGAACTAAACTATTACGTCTTAAACGAACTTCTAGAAGACGTAATATATTCACGCCTTAAAAAATGCAAAGAAGTTGTTTCAGAGCAAGCATTTACAACTTTTTGATGCTTTTACGAAACAGTTCTACACTAATACGAACTGCAAGGATCGTTTCACGCAGTAGTCGAATGTGGCGTCGTTTGCAATATTTTATATTAATTTATTTTATATATTTTATATAAGCCTCTAGAAGCGAAGCTTACTGTTTAAAATACTTAAGTTTATTGTTAATTAAATTTAATAGTTTAAATAAAAAAATCTATAAATAAATAAAAAATAGTTAACATATAAAATAAAAAATAAATAGATCATATATGTAAATATAAAATCCCTATTAAAGAAGAATTTAAAAAAAATTTAAGAATCTAAGATAAAAATTAAATATAATTCCATTATGTGAATAACTGATATATTAGTCAAGTGTTTACAGCCGTATTAAATAACCTAAATTGTTTTTCATAATTTTTTTAGTTCTTCATATTGGAGAAAAAAGAAACTCGACTTAAGGTAAATGCAATAAAATATTATTATATTTTCTACGTTGTATAGCTGAGGAATGAGGGATTGTGAGATAAATGATTATTCGTAAGCACCGATGTGAACCGATATAGGTAGTGTTGGGTACCTTTATATATTATTAAATTATTTATTATGTATTATTTTATTTAATTTATTCTATTAATAATAATATATTTTAAAGTGTATGCCAAAAATTGCCTCAAAGTCTATATGAAAAAATGGGTATATATATATTCTGTATGCATTTACTTAGTTTATTTACCTTTGATAATGAGTGGACTAATATAAAATTATAATTATAATTCTGGGAAACCAAAGTTCAATTATTTATTTAGATTTAGATTAATACTATTTAATTTTATTATAATATAAAGTTAATATACTTCAAATTGTTTACACAGAATAAAAAAATAACCTTACGCGTTAAGAACTAAAAATTTATTTTGCATAACATCTCCCGTAGGAATAAGATAATAAAATAGTTTAACGTTATTTTGTTCCCCTGAATCGAAGCGTAAGGGGAACCTTTAAGATTTCTAATTACGGTTCTAATATTATATATTAGAATAGATATTGATTTAATCTCACGTATCCCACATATCAATTTAATAAGTTTATTTTTTACTAAATAGAAATATATATATTTCTAATTTTCTTCATAAACAGTTTATATTTTGAGCAATTTATTAGCGGTTTCTAAATTGAAATATGACATAGATAATTGATAGTAATTCTGTAATATATCAACTGAAGTAACGATCCTCTAGAGGGCGTAATTCATCACGAGGCCGGTTTCCTCTACGGTCACGTCACTAAATAATATAATATATAATAGACACGGCCCGTTGTACCATTAGAGAGTCCTACGTTCTTGTTCAGAAAAAATAGTGTTAAAATAACAATATTTTAAATTGACTAACTTGTCATGTCGTGTTAAAGAATTCTTCTATTAGACATTATGACTAATATTTTTTATAATAATTATTTATTAATTTATGTGAACGTAATTATTCGTACCAGTTTATATAAGTCTGAATGGTATAATTAAAATTTGTAAAGAAAAATATAAAATTTTCATATATTTTCCGAGGTCGACATTTTTGTGAGAGTTGTTATTATTAACTTAAACTTTTTAGTTATTATAAGATAAATCATATTTTCTTCATTTTTAAAGTTCACATCTTTAATCGAAGTAACTTAAAATTGAACTATTCTAATATTAATATATAATAATAAGTATAATACATAGAATCGAACTAATCGTAAGATAAGTCATTATATTTTTTGGACCTTTTAACGAAACATAGTCACTATAATGTAAACTAGACGATCAAGTTCCGACTGTGATATAATATATGGCGTTATCTGTATTATTATTAATAGTTTATTTTTATTATTATTTTTAATTCTTATAGTTAACAACTCTTAAATAAAAATATTTAGACTTAGAAGAAAAAATGAAGTAAATTATTAAAGTGTAATAGTGTTAACCTAAACTATATTGAAAAAGAATTTTAAATATTATAATAAATTAACAATATATTAGTATAGATCAGTGTTCTTCAATACCATTTCGTATATAAATTCGTCATAGTCAACCATACCCTTAGACTATATATTTAATGATTTGCCGAAGTCACCCTAACTATAAGTAGATTACGTATAGTATTGATGATAAAATATATTAAGACTTATTTAATGAAATAAAATAATAAAGAACGAGAGTATAAATAAATTATAGATAATCCTAAATATCGTGTCTTTAAAATACTGTTCGTACTTTGTATATTGCAATGTCATTTACAGGAGCAAGGAATGCTACCCAATATTTTTTAGGTTTTATATGAGTTATATACTCTCGGGTAAAATAAAATTCCTTGTCTAGTATATGTAACAAAAATAATTACGCTACCTATTTCCTCACTATGAAAAAGTATTGAGTAAGAGTAAACGTTATTTCGTTTGCACTCCGTACATCCTGTGAACCGCTAGAGTATGGTTACCTTTATAAAGATATTTTTTTTACCAAATTTTAAATAGAAGTGATTAATTGTTTATGCATAAAAACGGCGCAAAGTCCGTATAATAAGGTATAATGTGAGTGTCATGAGTGAAGCGTTGTTTTTTTTAATTATCAAATGAAAATTTTTATATATATATCTTTCTAAAAATATTTTTAATCATAGAAACTGTGAATTAAGGAGATAATAATATAAAAATAAATATTAATATATAGAGAAAGATATCACATGCTTTCTCCAAAAAAGTAAACTCGCTTAAGAACGATAAAATTTATTTTATTCAAATCAATTTCAAATCCCGAGACGTAAATTGAAATCTTATAAAAGTCCCCAATTACGCTTATTTCGATGGCACAATAAATAACGTAACTTAAATTAACTTCTCGTAGGGAGATGGAGCAAAATAATTTTTTCGTTTCCTAAGAGCGATTCTATTTATATTGGAGTCAATGATGCTACTATATAAGGATCGTCTCTGATAAATTACTGAAACGTCACTATGTATCGTATTTTTGGCTAGTTCCGATGTAGCAATTAATTTATTTATTTATTTTTTATATATTTAAGTTACCTTCATATATAAAAACTAAATTATTCAACATATAAAACAGTTAATTGTCAACCATATACAATAATACTTAGAGTCTGAAAATTGAAAAAAAATTAAACTTGTAAAAATTAACGTAAAAAAATCTTAAGTGCACTCCTTAACCTTACGTTTGCTCGGGTGCACGAAATATTAACGTTTATCTCTTATACTACTTCTCGGGAGATGTGACCATTAAATAAACTTAATTTTGTAATCACTTTAGCTGAAGAGATTTTTTTCCCAAGAGATGGAAACAACAATAATTAAAAAGAATTATCGGGATAATTCTAATTATAGTTAAAGCAGTGGAGTATAATAGAAGTGCCCAAATTACCTAACAACGCATTATAATGTTCAAAATTTTATAATAATATCATTGAACTTTTTGTTTATTTCCCTAATATTATGAGTGAGTAATCGTAAGGATCGAATGATTAGAATTTTCAACATAAACATCGTTCAAGTCACATTACATATTAATTTGAAGTAGAAGTCTGCCTATTATATTTATAATATATTATATTATTCAATAATTTTTCGTCGTCTTTTAATAAATATATTTATAAAGTGATTTGAAATTAATAGATATAAAAAATCACTCAAAAAATATTTAAATTTATCGTTTTGTTTCTTTAAAATATTATTTATAAACACCTAGATAATCAATCTTTTCGAAAAACTGAGATATGAAAATTTCTATTATTAATGAGAGATATTTCTTATATAGTCTGTGCAGTGTTTGTTTAAAGAAAATAACACAATAAATATGAATTAAAATTTAAAAAAAACAATAACTTTATTTGAATAAAACGTTTATTAAAAAATGTTCATACATAATAAAAGAAAGTGTACAACAAAAATTAATTGAAATATTTATTATATATGTACATAGAAATATATATATGTACAATATTAAATTATATGTTGTTTTCGATGTCTGTTTTGTACATATATGTTGAAATCACTTCAACTATCAAATGATTAATGAACTTTCTTCTGCCCACGTTTTAAAATTTTGTCATTTCGATTTATATATAATTATATTTTATTTGATTTATCTGAATTTTCTCTTGATAATCACTTCTTCACAAAATAAATATTTATAATTATTGTCTCATTATTACTTCCTATAAGGAAATTTAGTTAATTATTTCTTATCAAAATTTTTATTTAAACTGGAATTTGTCTCACACCCTTTCTTACATAATTGATATCTTTTTAGATTTGCTTCAAACTTCATAGTCCTTAATACGGTTTGAATGAGATTTTATCTATCAACCTCTGCTATTAATACATTCACCTTACAATCCAGTCGGTGGAAGTCTGCTATTTTTCAGACGATCGCTGGTGAATCAAATAATGAGCCTCGTTTCTCTCTTTGGTGGCGTATTCTTCAATAAATATGAATTTAAAAAGGTTCCTGGTGATATAATATAATATTATATAATATATTAATATATCTTCTTCATATCCCCTCTTCATTTCCCACAAAATCGTAAGAAAAATTTTTTATTTATATTATATATTTTATTTACATATCTCTTTTTCGAAATCTATGTGACGTCACGTCATTTTCTTTTTCTGGCTATATAATATATTATTTAATATATCATTTTAGTTGTTTATATTCTTACTCCATCAGATAGCTCATCCTATAAAATTAATTTCATTTAATTTTACTTATATTTAGTGAGATGATAATATTATTTTCTCAATTTACTAAATGTAATCACAATCCAACCTTTTAATAAATTAATAATTATGTGTTAATCTAGGTAGTGTGAAAGCTGGACTAAAGAATCATTGAAGAAATCACGACACTAATCTTTATCCATCCGAAGAAATAATAAAAACAAATTGCGTTCGATACGTGTTTGGTCAATTTAACTTTTGGCTGCTTCCCATTTATTGTAATAAATAAATCATTATATTTATAATAAAACAAACTTTTTAAAAACATTTTTTCTTATTTGGAAAATATTAATAAATAATTATTATAAATGTAAACTGGAAATTATAGAGAAATCAAAAAGTTATTAATATGTTATTTAGTAAATTCTTAATTCTATTTTATTCTAAACCTTAATATTTAATTAATTTTGGCGTAATATTAATGTTCTAATAAAATTTAGTAATTTTCAATTTTGAAATGGTTATAAATTTCAGTTATTTGATCTGGTTTATGTGATTTTAAAAATTTTATTGTTTCAAATATTCATGAACTTTGTAATGAATTGAGTTCAACTTTGTTTATAAATAAAATAATCAAAATTTATATAAAAAGGATTTTTAATTTTATAAAATTAATAATAATATAGAGTTAAATAATATTCATTCTTCCCGAGAAGAGATTAAATAATTAAAATATCTTATGGAGAATGAAAGGAAATTATTTTAATATCCCTTAGGATAACTATTGTTGAAAATATACATTGAACATTAAAATTACTATTCGATGCTACTCGATATAAACGCCGACTAAAAATTAAAACCAAAGTGACATATAATATGTGTATTTTATTAAAATACGATATAGATAAAAAAAAATATTAGGTAAATGATTTTAAAGATACTTTATGAAAGTTTTGCTGCTATATATAAACTAACTCTTAATAGAACGAAAAAAGACACCCGCCCCAAATCCGTCGTACATTATATACTGAGATATACTTACGAATTACCCTTTCACTCATAAGGTAACTAATAAATAAAATATCATTTCTCGGTGATTGATGAAAAATCGCTCAACGATAGTAAAAATCGAGATCTGTATTGGCAGATTTATGAATCTATGCTCCGAATGGATATAATAATGTGTCTGTTTTAATAATATGGTATTCGTTGTCTGACTAAAAGTTATAAGAATGGTAATCGACAATTTTCCATGTGTGTAATGTGATCTACTAGATAGTCAGAACTCGACCGCACAGCTAATATGAATTTTTTCGCTAGAGGCGGATAACACTAAGTGCGTTTTCAAACCAAAGATCGCTTCTCGGTAAAAGAAATGAATCGTATATCCGAACATAGCTCTAATAACACGATGAAATTTAAACACTTCTCAGGTGAATTTTACCTGTTTCTGGAATTAACTAGTATGGGAATTGGAATTACCCTGTTGCACCTCAATTATGTGAGATGTAATAATATCAAGATTAAAAGTATAGATGTTTAATTAATGATCATCATTAATAATTGAACACTAAGATCAATATTTTAACTCATCATCCTCATATATTATATTAAGTAAAAAGTAATTGATATAGTACGGTATATACGTAACAACGAAAAGTGATCACTCGCGAATATAAGTGAGTGAGTGTGTTGCTCGATTTTAAACTTCGGGAATATATCGGCTCGGTGTGCTACGATCATGCGAAGGAATTATCCGAAGTTCTCTTAGAAATGTCTTAATAGCAGTAAATAATCGATTTCGTAAAAGAATTTAATATTTAAATCAAAGAATTGAAAAACTGAGGTATTGAGTCAACTTCTAATTAATATATCTTTTAAATGTAAATCATGTTTAAGAGTATGTTGATCTAGATCACGGTAATTATGTCGCAGCGACTCATACCCATGTCCTTCTTATAAAAATTAATCTACTTTACATAGTATGGTACGTGCTTACGATTCTCAACCTTGGTACACGTGTGACCGATCGAACTCTGTGGTATTTCCTCAATAATGTGAACGAAACTTCTTCATATGATGAACAGAGATCGAAATACGTGATATATTGATCTGTGAGGTTCTTAAAATTCACCATCCTCTCCATTGTCTCATAATCTTTTTATTTGTAAAGACGAATCAATAAAGTAATAAAATCATTTTTTCATTTAGAGCAAAAGTAATATTCGTATTTTTTATGGTCGTTAGATTGATTTTATAAATTTTTTGTCAATACGACGAGAACTATGGAATTTATTATAGGAATCTTTCTATATTTATTTAATACATTAATAATAATAGTCTATGAATTAATGATATCAAAAATATGCATACCTTCATTCTTTAAACTCATTTATATAATACTTTTTAATAAAGTATTCATTACATAAACATTTTAAAAAAAAATAAGTTTAAAGTAGAACATATATATTATGCACTGAAAATATAAAGAATCTTTTTTATCTTTCTTATTTTACATAATTTATCTTCTTATTTTATCTATCTATGTACTATTAATTAATTTAACATGCCAAAAACGATGGATCCCATTTTTTTACACTTATTGTTCAGATGATTTAACCATATTTTTATAAGTCTAGTTCTAATAATAATAAGTCTGTTATAATATAAATTAATCTGTTATACGTAATATTAATTTTAAAAACTGTTTTATTTAATTAGTTGTTAGTTTTTAATTTTTATTTACCAATATCTATATTTGCATATCTTAAAATATTTAAAATAAAATATTTAGATATATTATTATAATCTTCCTTTAGAAAAGATAAATTTATAAATTAACCTCATTGAAATATTACCATTATTTTTTCTTATCGTAATTTTTTAATTAATTCTACCAAGTGTTAATCGCTTCCTAACTTTAGTGTCAATTTTATTATATAAGCGTATTTTGCAACATATATTTGATTCTTCTATGTTAAATCTATATTGATAAAAGTCATTTATTTCAAACAGATATGTCTCCGAGACAGTATGAAATGCAGATCGTACTTTTTTAATGAACTAATTTTATCATAATATTAATTATATTATATATTAATATGTTCAACACTCCGCTAGTAAAATGAATAAATATATTAATAGTTTTTTTTCAGTGGTAAATAGTTATGAGAATAAATCGTAATAATTAAATACTTTTTAATAAGTAATACAAATGAGGAATAATTGGAGATTTCGTAAAACTAAAATCAGTTGTGTAGGTCCTCAGTTACTCTAACTCATAGTTGCGGTGTTTGTATAAATTTACAGTAGTGATTCTGTTTGGGTACAATCTGTTATAACTAAAAATTTACCGGAGTTAACGACTAAAATAACTTTAAAGTTAAGTTCTCCCCTTTTAGCGTAAGGTGGTGGTAACAATTAAAATTACGTCCCGTTTAATTATATTAATTAATTTGATGATAAATTATTTTAATATGATTTGTTCCTATTATAAAATATTTTTATTACCACCAGCTATGAAATAAAAAAAACACAAATTTTAGGCCGTATAATAACTAGCATGCCTTCTCTATTGACATTAGGTTACTATATAAACTAATTGAGTAGATTGTGAAATGAAATTATTACGTCTATTATGTACCAATTATATTTTATTTTCTAAATTCCAAAAGTTTTAATTAAATAAAATTCTATCAAGGTAACGTTCCCTATATATAGATAGCTTCATTTTATTTATGTCATTTTAGGCACAAAATAATTTATTCTTTTAAGTTATCCCTTTTATATTATACAAAAGAATTTAGACCACTGAAATATTTACCTACGTAGTTAATAATTGACCATATTGACAGGCTTTTATTAATTTTTTTCAAACGATTAAGAAGATTATACTAATTATTTGGAGAAATCGACCTTGCGATGGGTGGGGATCAATGAAGAGGGCGAATTCCCACTAGAATGAGAAAAAGGGATTCACAATATGCTACCGCTCTGGACATTTCCTGAGAAGGTTTCAACTACAAAATCAGGATAATTAATTCTTATTAACCTTTATTTATCCAAATAATTTTAAAATAGGCCTGGAAAATAACGTTAATAAAGATGACCATATTGACAAGGCTAATTAAAACAATCTTAATCATAAACCTGTGTATTAAAAGAGTTGGCAAAAAGCACCACATCAACAGTAACTGTAATATATTATAATTAGAGCGCACTATACGCACACTAGTGAAAGAGGAATATGTTATTCTCGGTAATGAATAGTAATCCGGAAAACTTATTCAATACCTCAGTGAAAAGTTACTATATTGATTATATATACGTAAAACTAAAATCAGTTGTTGGGCCCTCAGGAATCAATATCATTTATAATATTGATATATCGATAAATAGAAATTTACGCATGACCATTTATTTTTTTATTACTGTATATTTTTAAAATTATCAGCAGATAATCTTCGCTTTAGTTATTCGATTATTTAATGTTCGTTTTTGAAGGATCGAAATTATATTTGATTCATTATCTTTTCCCCTCTTATTAAACATAAATAAGTAATAAGCCATTTTATTCCCTAATGGTTTGAAATGAAGCCATTGTCACTCCAACATTACCTCTTCCGAATACAATCAACTACCTTGTCTAATTAGAGTTGGCAGGTACCGTCTTAAAGCACCACTTAACTGTGTAAACCGGTATGTGCATACCTAACCACCACTAATGAAATAGATAATTATGTTTTTTTTCGGGGTAAGAAAACCGAAAACTTTAATAACTCTAGGAATAATTGAGAATAAATTCATGAATAAAACTAAAAATCAGTTAAATATAATGTGAGGTCCTGAATAAGTTACTCTCTCACATTAGTTACTGGTTATAATAACATTAGTGTTTTTATGAATAATTAATTATATATATTTAATTATATAATTTTACTTTAATATAATAATAATAATTGGCCCCTAAAAATAGATTTCAAAATTCTTCATAGATAAAAACACTAAGTGTCCCCTTTGCGTAGGTGTAATATAGAACAAAAATAACCGTATCTCCTTTTATATATTTGGTAATTCTTTAAGTTGCTATCAGAAATTTTATATAATTGATTGGTAATTCCCCTTAGGAACAATTTTTGTATTTACACAGATATAAAAATAACCACGGAATTATATGCCGTAATAAAATAGTCTTAGCGCCTCTTACAGAAAGGTCATAACTACTAATATGGATAAGATCGAAATTATGCCATTTTAACTTTATGTATCCTAATATATTTATTTTTAATTCTTCGAATTATAAATTTCATTTTTACGGTAATCGTTCCCTTTAGTGCGATTTTATCACCGTTTTATGGCACAGAATTTGAATCTCTTCTTCCTTTAAACAAAAGAATTTAGGCGCAGAAATTTCCCTAAGGTGTGAAAATGCTTAACCTTACCTTTGACGTGATCATATGAGATTTGTCCGTACATCTATACCACTTAGTATATAGAGAATATTTTTCTTTTCAGGTAAGGTTGGAAAACTCGAAAACTTTCAATAACTCTAGGAATATAATTGAATATTGTAATAACTAAAAATGCAGTTTCGTGTCCTTCAAATAGTACTCGCTCATTAGTTCTGCGGTTAGGTATATTATCAGTGGTTAGTTCCTAAGGTGATACTAGTTTTACAAAATCATTACCAGAAAAAAACCATAGAGTTCTAAACTCATCAAATTAATAACTAAGGTGGTTTTGAACAATAAAAACCTGATATCCCTTATATTATGTTGTTGTTGTCCGTAAAATAAATGTAATTAAAATGATTGTTCCCTTAGAAATTTTTTTCTCCCACTCATAGAATAATACAATAAATTATATTTATATATTAAACCACGGAATTTAAATTAAATGACCGTTAATACTAATAAAGCAGTAATCTCCTTATACAGAAGTCAATAATATACATTATATTAGATTAAATTGAGAAATTGCAATTTTATCGCATGACCATTTATTTTTTATTTTTTACTGATATAATTTTTTATATATTCATTCCATAATGGTAATCGTTCCCTTTTATGTTTCCTTTAGTGCGATTATATTATGCGTTTTTTAGCACAAATTTGATCTTCTTGTTCTACCTTTATAATAATAAGAATTTAGCCTGAAATTTCTAGAAGAAAAGATGCCATCATTGACCAGTCTTATATTTTCAAAACTGTATATATTAAGTGGCAGGTTACTACCCAAGCTAAACCACTTCTGTGACCGCTTATGATTAATGTCGCACTACCCACTAGAAGAGAAATAATTTATCTAAACTCAATATACTTCATATAACTCAGGAATATTAGATATATATATATCGTTAATACACTAAAATCATGTTGTAAGTTGGTCAACTCAGGTAACTCCCTAATTAATGTTTTGATGGCTATATTCTATATATATTATTCATATATAATATCTATGGTTACAGAGGTTCCGTAATTAAGTTCAAAATTTTTACAGAAAATATAAATACCTCATTAAGGATTCACCCTTTGCTATTTGTGATTTTTAACAAAAAACACCGTTCCCTATTATATTAGGCGATATTATAAGCACCGATATATTTTTCAGCGCTGCTCTGCCAATAGAGCAGCGAGTTCCAGATAACACAATACTATACTGGCAGCCACCCCACATAGATGTAGTTCGGAGTTACAGCGTTAGTGAGCTATTCCTCTCGTCACCACTGCTATAGGTCGAAACTGAAGTGAGAGGATCTCGAATACTCCGCTACCTGCTACCGTATGAGCGCATTCAATTCCTTTTTTTATCGAGAGTTCCTGTTTAAATCTCACCGACATTTTTTACCACACGTTGTCCCCTTCATAGGTCGCGGATTGGGGTGAGTGATGGCGTCGGTTTTGGCCACAAATCCCGTGACTCTTCTTCTACGCCTGTTGAACTAAACATATGCGTTCTCCTATAGCCTTATGAGTCACAAGTTTTCCCGGTGTGAAAGATCGCCTTTACTAACTCTGTGAACCGGGTGTCGCATACTCCTACTAATAGTGAAATAGATATTTGTAATATTTTCAGTAGGGTAAGAAATAACCGAATAATACTCAATAACTCAAGTAAATAATATTTGATGAAATATGTAATAAACTATAAAATTTTATGTTAAGTCGGTCCTCAGTACTCCTCATAGTATTATGCTATGGAGTATATAATACAGTATGAGGGTCGTGCCCACCAGAGTGAGAATCATTTTCTTTAATTTTCAGTAAAAAACCCAAAGGTTCCCTCATTGTCAAAAGGATGATATGATAACATACAAGCTATTGATAATATAATATTAATATAAGGGTTTGTAATAAAATTTCAACTAATAACACAGGAAGAGAGGAAAATGAGACATTGTAACGAGAGTAGAAAAAGGAAATCAACACGAATTTATAATTGCCGTAACTAGCATGTATAGATCATCCTTATTTACATGAAGGTAAATCATAACTAATTGATAAATAATGAAATAAATATGTATTTGGGGAAAACTGATATTGTTTTTTAATTCTTAATATATTAGAGTTTATTTTAAATTCACCAGGTAACGTTCCCATTATGTGCGTCAATTTATTATGTCGTTTTGCTACAATATTTGATCTTCTTTACTCTTTATTAACTAAAATTTAGTCCTGGAAATATCTTAGTTAAAAGATGTCCATCTTGACCGTCTTAATATATTTTATACAAAAACCTGATTATATTTTAGAGTTGGTCTAGTTATCCTATAATATGTCTACCACTCTGTGACCTGGTGTGCGCACCCCACAGTGATAAGAGAAATTGTTTTTTTCGGGAGAAACCGATAAAACTATACTAACTGAATCTGTATTATTTAATATTTTTAAGATAGCTTAGGGCTAAAATCAGTTTGTAGTGTCCTTTCAGGTACTGCGCTCATTAGTTTCGGGGTATAATAATGATACAGTAAGGTTCACTGGATAAATGTTTCAATAATACTTTACAGAAATAATAAACCATAATAGGTTCTCCCCTATAGGTGTGTGCGATTTATAGGTTGATTTCGGTAATAATCAATAAGTATAATATAATCGCGTTGTCCTCTTTTGATAATCAGTATTTTGTGTCGTCTGGTATAATAATTAAGAATTGATTGTATCCTGAGAATATAGTTTTTAGGTCTCAGCCTATAAGATAGAAAATATTATAGGACCTACTATATTTATGCTCGGGTTGATAAGGCTCAGATATACTAATATTATGTTAAATAGCATAATTGAAGGACTGAGATAAATTTGTCTATGTTACGTTATTTGGCCCATTTACTATTTCTTATATAATTGCTTCGAATTTTCCTATAAATTTAAATTTCACCAGTAGTATAACTGTTCCTTTATGTGTGCGATGTTTTATTAATATGCAAGTTTTATGTGAACATCAATATTTGAGTCCTTTTCTGTTCTCCTATTATTTAACATAAGTAATTTATATTTAAGCTCAGATAATTTTACTCCGAAGTGAAATGATGTCCTAAACTACTCAAATGTGACCGTAAATAAATTTTAAGTATACACTACCCTACACTATGGAAGGATGAAAATTTGTATTATTTTTAATCGAGGTATATTGGAGTAAAGAAACCGAAAACTTATATATAACTCTAGGATAATAATTTGAAATCGTATAAACATATATAATCGATGGTATGTCGGCCTCGTAACTCGCGTGCGATTAGAATCCTTCGTAGGTGGGAGAGTGGCTACAGTATAGGTTGCTTGGTACAAAAGTTGTCAATTTTTTCATATATATATATATATATTTCACACTAATGGTGATACCTCTTTGTTCGTTAAAAATGTGTGTATAATATATATATGTAATTTGAACAATAAAAATCAATCCAGCCATTCCCATATTCTATTTTATTGAGGTTTATATGTGCCAAAATTTAAATTAAGATATATTGTTCCTTTAATAGAAAATTTTTTCCACTCAGAGATATATATAAATATAAATACCATCGAGAATAATTTATTGCGTAAATCTTATGCATGACTCCTTACAGAATCATAACTAATTGTAATAATAAATTTGAATAATTGCATTTACGCATTACATATTAATTATTTTTATTTTCTTCGAATTTTTTAAATTCAACCATTAGTAACTTTTTTCTCCTTAAGTGCAGTAATATTATTATGAGTTTATATTTGGTGTGCAACAAATTTTACTTCTTTGTTATCACCTTTGATTAAACAATAGAATCATATGCTACTGAAAATTTCTAGCGTAATATTTAAAATGCCATCTTGACCGTCTTATATTTTCAAAAACCTGTATGATTTATAATGATTTTAGCATGGTCCCTTATTATCATATTAATCACCCTCATAACGCGTATACACGTAAGGTGCTCACCCAACTAGAAGAGAAAATTGTTTTTTTCGGGGGAGAAACCGAAAACTTCAATAACTAGTGTAAAATTTGAGATATACGTTAAAACTAAATAATCAGTTGTAGGGTTCCTCATGGATACTCCTTCATTATGATTCTGGGTATAGGTACATGAGTAGTGAAGTCTCTTGAGTAATATAGTTTTCAAATAATATAATTTTCAGAATAAAAAACCCATAAGTGAGTATCTCCCCCGTTTCGTATAATTATGGTAGCGTGAGAACATAAAACGTTCCTTTATTATGTGGTATTGTGCTCGATAATATTTAAATTGATTAAAAATTCTCCTTAATTCTTAATGAGGATAAATTTTTCCACCAGACGGATATAAAAAATAAATACCACGAATTTATGCCGTAAAACTTAAGCAAATTGCCTCCTTGCAGAGGTCTATATACTAAATCGATAAATTGAATATAATGCATTTATCTTAATGACCTTTATTTATTTTTTAACTTATCGAATTTTATAAAATCCAACCATGTTAAGCGTTCCCTTAGATTAATGCATTTAATATTAAAATTGCGTTTTATTAGGTAAACAATATATTTTATCTTTCTTGAGCTTTCTCACTTATTAATAACAAAGAATAATAGAGCTAGAAAATTTCTCCGAGTGAGAAAGAATTGTTTAATAACCATACTACATTTCTAGTATCCGGGTTGCGCACCCTATATATAACCTAGAGAGATAATTAAACAATTTAATGTTTTTTTTAATTTCGATAGTGAGATGAAACTACTGATATAGCGAGTCAATGATATATCGTCAACAGTATTAGTTGCAATAGATTTTATATCGTAAAACTAAATCAAGTCATGTGGTCCTCGAGGTCTCACTGGTACTACTGCTCTATATTGCGAGCTAGGTGACTTTACAGGCGTTTCTCTGGTTTCCTTGGCCTACATTACAGTTTCAAAATTTTCAATGAAAAAAACCCAACTGGTGACTTGATTGGTATATATGGTGAACAAAAATAAACCGTTTTACCCCTTTATTATGGGTTTGCTGCCGAAAATTTAAATGATTGTATCCCTTTAGTAATTAATTTTTTTTCCACCAGAGATAAAGAATAAACACGTGAATTTTAAATCCGTAAATATAATTTATACAGCAAGCTACTTCCTTTATCAGTATAAAATGTCATTTATACTAATTGATTATGTGAATAACGAATATAAAATTACGAATGACACATTATTTTTGTTTTCTTCGAATATATATCATTAATATAACACCTAATTATGCGTAACTGGATTTCTACTTTAGTGCAAGATTTAATGTATTACTGCGTTTTGTGCAGACTAGAGTTACCCTTCAGTAATGGTCTCGTGAATTCTTTGTTCCCATTTATACATGACATAACGATTTTTTGGACAAATAAATTATCGTCCGATTAGAAAATTTTTGAATGCCTACTACTCTGTGACGCGGTAGGCGACCCCACTAGCGTAACGCAGAAACTGTTTTTCCTCTACGAGCGCGAGACATATCCGCAAAACCTCAATAACTCAGCGAATAATATTTTACGATATCGTACCTAAATATCAGTTGCTAGGCTCCTCATATACTCCTCATTACCGTGAGTTTGCTGCGCTATGTCAGGTGGTTCCTGCGATAAGTTGCAAAATTTTCTAGACATAAATTAACCATAAGGGTCCCTTTGCCTCGATTAGTAGAGTCGGGTAGTCGGTGTAAATAAACAGTAAAAATCCGTTCCCTTTAATTTATTTGAGTATTATTGTATTGTTATCTCGCAAAATTTATAAAATGCATTGTTACCCTTTAGATAAATTTTTTCCAACACTAAGAGATAAAATAATAAACCACGGTATATAATTTATATATAATATATGCCGTGAAGTTATAATAACTTAGTCAATTATGCCAATCTCTAATGCCAAATGGTTCAATTATATATAATTTATAATAATTATGTAAAATTGCATTTATCGCATTGATCTCTATTTTTATTAAAAGTAAATCAAAAGTATATAAATTTTTAATAAAAATTCACCAGGTAATCATTAATCTCCATTTTAGTAGCTGATATTAATTATATAAATTATGCTAGTTAATATGGAACAAATTTGGTCTCTTATATGTTCCCTTTATTAACAAAGAATTTAGGGCAGAAATTTCCCGGTGAAAGATGCCTACTACTCTGTGACCGGGTGCGCACCCCACTAGAAGAGAAATTTTGTTTTTTTTCGGGGGAAAAACCGAAAACTTCAATAACTCTGGAATAATTTGAGATATCGTAAAACTAAAATCAGTTGTAGGGGAGATATCGTAAAACTAAAATCAGTCGTATGGTCCTTAGGTACTCCCTATTAGTTAGCGTGGGTATAGGGGGTTCCTAGGATAAGTTTCAAAATTTCCGGAAAAAAATCCTAAGTGTTCCCCTTTGCGTAAGGTGGTGAAACAAAAAACCGTTCCCTTTATTATGGGTTTGTGCCGAAAATTTAAATGTAATAATTGCTGTACACCTTTTAGAATATTTTTTATATCCACCAGAGAGATAAAAAATAAAACCACGTATATATTTTATTGACGTGGTTTAATATGATTCTAGCAGGCCTCCTTACAGTAAAAGTGCGATCTGAACAACTGTATGTTAAGTTCTTGAGCCGTATTAAGTACGCAAGAGTATTCCTGTATTTATTCACAGTTCTTCGGTTCTTTTCCTCCCGCCGGACAAAAAATAGCATTTCTTGCTTTAGTGCTGTCGATGTGCATACTCTCAGGTGCACGGAGTCGAGCGGAGTAGTAGGCGATCTGTTACACCGAGGGGAACAGTAATAGTTGCTAGAAGTTCTTTGATTATTCCATATAGAAGACCACAGAATCATAAATTGCATACGAAAATACATCGACTATATCTAAGGGATATCGCTTTCGATCTTTTAAATGATACTTTCACCTGCTTATTAAGGATAATTTAAAAATTACGATAAGAAAAAAAATAAATAACTTAGTACTAGCTAAAGATAACAATAAATCATATATTTACAATTAGTGTTTGTTGTCCTCTGTACTTCATTCCTCAATTAGCTATTGCCCTTTGGCGTTAAAGTTGGTTAGGTGATAACATATAATAACTGACTTTTCTCTTATTATGACGTGTTTTTGAAAGATAAATTTTAAATTGTATTAGTTACCTCTTTTAGAAATATTTTAATTTCACCAGAGTGATAAAAAAAGTAATATCAGGCTGTAAAGCTAGTCATGCCTCCTTTAGCGAGTAGGTATAACTATAATTTATATATGAAGATAATACTCATTAACGTTAATTATTATATATTATAATTATTACCATTATTATCGATAATAAATAATTATATTATAATTTTATATAATTAATTATATTTCAATTAATTCTAAAATATCCTGCTAATTTATCTGATCGGGTAATTATAATTTCTCTGTTAGCTTGTAAATTGTCATTGTGATTGATATTTCTAAATATTTTGTTTTTTCTGGATAACGATTAATAAATTTAAATAATTAAAAATCACAAAGGCCTACTATTAATTTAAAATAAATAAAGCTACCGTTCGTAAACAATTATAGCTCAGTTTTAGTATAACGTACCAATGTCTGTACTACGTTTTGCTACTTAACGCTTTTATTAATAAATTCTTATCGCAGATGCTGTATCTCGAATCTACCATCGATTAGGTAAATATGTGTATATATATAATATAGCAATTTTCTCTGCGTAAATAATGATTATACTGCGTCGCAATTTTACATATCAATATGAAACGAAATACTTTTCTTTAATTACATCCTATACGCAAAACCTCGACTTTTATATTTTTCGAAATCGAAATATTGCCAAGATTTAGACGACCTTTTTATTATACTACATTCCGTCGAACTAGGAGAAATTTGCAAACACAACGATCTTTATTCGTTCACTGGCAAAAGACTAACTTTTCCGAAGGACGTTCAACTATTGACCAAGGACAATTTTTTTTCCGAACATCCTTTTTTGAATAAGGATATTATTATGTTAAAGTACCATCTTGAGAAAAATTCTCATTCCCTAAATGTGGTTTTCCATTATACTTCTGATACGACAAAAACGAACGGGTCTTCGTCGTTAAACTTTAAAAACAATAACGAAGCTCTCAACCTATCGACCCACTCAAAAAAGGATAAAATCGTGATCCCCTACGATTCAGAAACGACAAAGTATTGCGGATTTTACATATTTGGGAAATGTGATAATATTTTCTGTTACAAAAATTCAACAGTAACAATCGAAGGAGAACAAGAAGAGGACGAAAGCTGAACCTCATTCCGAGATTTCATTATTATAATATTTTTGTGTTTACTCGGCGTCCTTTCATTAGTTTTAGTGATATTCTCCGTTATATGGCCGCAGTTGGCGAGAAGAGGTACCTATAAACTTAATCAATACGCCCAAATCGATCAGTCCAAAACTTCTCCGCCACTTTAAATTTTTTTATATAGATATAATTAATATATTTTTTAAAAGAAATCATACTTTATCCGCTGGTTTTTTATTGCCTATTTTTTAATGGTTTCTTCAAATAACTTGTAAAAGCGTTTGTTTTCATCTTT
>JABUQX010092479.1:2500-12500 GCA_015478945.1 Trachelipus rathkii | reverse complement strand
TTTTTTTGATGTGTGATTTTGTTTTGTAAATCTACTGCTAATTAGATGAATTGACGGGTAAGTTCTGTTCAGAAAAGGATCGACGAGATCGAGCAGTAGGAAAATCCTGTATAGAAATTTGCAAGTGATGACTCAAATAGAATGAGGACAAGTTTAATGGCTACAAAATTTATAAATGCATAGCTTAAATAGTATTTAAATAGTTTTATTATTATTATTATTATATTATTATTATTATTATTATTAATTAATTATATTTTATTATAATATTATTATTATTATGATGATGTAATTATTAGTAGTATTATGTTGTTGTTATTTTGTTGTAGTTGTTAATTATTAAAATATTTTTATTATTATTATTATTATTATTATTATTATTATTATTATTATTATTATTATTATTATTATTATTATTATTATTATTATTATATTATTATTATAGTTTTTATTTATTAATATTATTATTATATGTCTTATTTAATAATGGTTATTTGTTACAGACAGAACCTTGAGTTCCTGTCCTCTAGGCTAATAAACTTCTATAAAATTTTTCATTTTTTCGCTTAGAGTAACGCTTTGTTCTAATTTTACATTGCATTTTTAAAAATTTTTTTACTTTAATAAAAGGATCCACTCATAATATTACTAGAAGAGCACTCCCAACCAAATGCTAACAACGAGCTGTAATCGCCATTAAATCCAACAGTGTCATTACAACAGCAATAACTTCACTTAAAAAGCCTTTACTACATAGCTAGAACTTTAATAATCTTGGATTAGAAACAAAGCCAAGCGTGGCGTCATCAATTATTTAGAAGCGATATTCTAAAAAGAATTTGCATGACCTAATTTGCATAAAAACATTTGTTAGTGTTATTCGTGAATTAGGCCGGAAAGGAACCGGTGTAAACGGATGATCTCTGTAAAAGTTTCGTTAAAGCTCAATTAGAATTGGTCCTGATCCTGGTCGTTGTAAGTTTTACCCTCCAAAACCATAAAAGATCGAAAGTTGCGATAGTCAGATAGACGAAAGGAGGATTGAAGGCGGCCTCACCCATGCGGAGTTCGTCGAACACTTTGCCAAACACCCCAAGTGCGTATGGGCTTATTTTTGGCAAATGAGCAAAGGTTTTGCCAAAATAACCCAGCTACACACATGGATAAGAATGTGGACTAAACGTACATGTCGCTTTATTCGAAAGGAAAAAACAATTGTCATAAACGCAAAGATTCAAGGGTTTTGACAAACTCCATAAATGTGTGGAGACCGCCCTTAAGACGTAATGAATAGGAACAAAAATGGAAAGGATTGAGAGAGAGAGATGAGAGGAGAGAGAGAGAGAGAGAGAGGAGAGAGAGTAGAAGGAGAGTAGAGACGTCATCAGACTCGTCAGATGCAGACGAGTAGCAGATACCAACAATGTTTTCAAAACTGGATTTTATTTTTGCGTATCTCAGATGCACATATAATACACTAATAAATAAGAATAATAATAATCATATTCATAATAATAATAATAATAAAAAAAAATCAAAATAATAATAAATAATAATAAAATAAAATATAAAATTAAAATAAATAACAAATAATAATTATATAATAATAATAATAATAAAAAATAATAATAATAATAATAATAATAATTAATAATAATAATTCAATTCAATAATAATAATAAATAAATCAATAATATAATAATAATATTCGAATAATACATAATAATACTACAGAGGCACATATTTCTTTAACGTTTCTGTTTCTTCTTTAACATTTTAATGTGCCAAAATATTTTCCCGCCAACATCGATCTCGCCTCTATAATAGCTTTTACCTCGCTTTTACCTAAGCTCATAGACTTTTTACCACGAGTCTAGGCCTAAGGTCATAGGCTTTTACCTATATCGCTGCCTATGAGGTCTCTAACGAAATGTGCATTTTTCCATATATATCTGGAGAGCAACAGATATATTTAATCAATCTATTTGGGTCTCGTTCCTATAAAATATCTTCATAGTTACTTGGTCTTCAACTTATACAAAATCACCAAATTAAACACAATATTTCTGTCCTCCACTAATATTTCCTATTTTTTATCCGGAAAATCCTCTAAAAATTCAATTTCACTGACAGATATTTGTTTTTTCTACAAAATTCTTTTCTCTTTGCCCATGTATTATTTTTTCCATCAGGTCTTCAGAGTTCGTCAAACAATGAATGAGGTGATTATACAAACAATAACTACATCTCACATTAATGAGTGTGATAATTGAAAGTATCATATACTTCTTCCCTATTCGCGATATGTCTTTCTTTGATGAGCGCAGAGGCTCAGCGCAAAGTTTTCAATTCTGAGAGCACTAGTTGTTGTGAGGGGTATGACAGTGGAGGTCATAGATATTTTTTCCTCAAATAATGACAAAGAGTACGATGTCTGTCCATCATGTCGTTACTTTCAAATCAAAGCACGTTACTATGTTAATATGGATATCGGTCTTATTATGACCATAACTTTGCTACTATTATAGTATACCAATAATATAATTCAACATTAACAGTCACTATGGTGTTTATGTCAAGTGCTATCAGATATCGAACTCCGCGCATTGTAGTGACTACGCTATCGTAGTAAATATACTCCTTGTTTTTACGTCTTACTCTGACTATATTTCGTAACACATTTGATCTATAGGTCATCTGTTAATACGGTATTATGATGAGGTGTAGAAACTATCATACAACTGACCCAGATGAAACCAATGTTCTATTGAGATTATTAACGAAACTTTTACAGAGAATCATTTGATTTACACCGGTATTCCTTTCTTTCACGTTAATTCAAACAATATCAACTAACAGAATGGGGGTGTTGTGTGAGAGTGCAAATTATGGTGTAAAGAACAGTACACGCAAGAGTTTTCGATTAAGGGTCAAAGGTTAAATGAGTAAAGATCATCTATATAATATGATGACGCCACGCTATGAGATTTGATATTATATCATAATTATACATGCTCAATATAAATAGTTGATTTAATATATATCACTAATTATATTATTTATAAGTGATAAGTTAATTGCTTATATATACTTGTAAATGTATCACTTATGATATTTAGATTTTAAATGAACCGATTTACAGCTTATCTGTTCATGGTAGCATTTTGGTATTTGTGGAGTACCATTTATGCTTGTATTCTGAGAACTATTGACATCCTGACTGAATGCGCGATGACGCATTTGTCGTGTAATCATAGCAAGTCACAATTAAATAATAGAGACATCCAGAGCATTAACCGCATGCCCGCAATCTCTCGTTAGAAAAATGAGAGAAGATGAGACAAGTGTTCGTACTACTTCTGAATAAGCGAATACAAATGAAATAAATTATTATATGAATGCCATCATTTGAGGCGCATGAGATAGTCATGACGAGGAATAGAGATGAAATCATATTTGAAGTTCGAGAGTAATTGGTACATAAGAGTCTAAATAATAGAGCTTAATAATAAAAATCTAATGAAATAAATAATATAATAATATATATAAATAAAATTAATAAATAATAATAATAATAAATATAATATATAAAATATAATAATAATAATAATAATATAAATAATAATATTAATTAAATATAATAAATATAATTAATAATATATTAAAATTAATAAATATATAATTTAGAATAAAAAAATAAAAAAATATAAAATAATATATATAATAAAAATGAAATTAAAAAATAATATAATTATATTATATTAATTAATAATATATATATAATAATAATTATTATTAATATTATATGAATAATAACTATATATAATAAATATAATAATAATAATTATATGATAATAATAATAATTAATATAAAAATAAATAATAATTAACATTATAATAATTAACTATTATTATAAAATAGCTAATGCATATATAATTTTGTACCTATTAAACTTGATTAAATCTAATTTGAAGTATCTAATGAGCCCGTGTACGTGGAGCTATGAGAAATAATTGATAGCAGATAGCGAGATTAAGAGGAGGAATATAGTAAGGACAGGTGACCTAGAAGCTAGCAAATGAACTCGAGATGCATTGATATCTGACAGGACAAAGGAAAAATGATAGCACTCTTTAGATGGCAAAATATAGAAGCGAAAGTAGAGTATGTAATACAAAGACAAAAATGGAGAAACATGGGTAAGCCCGAGGAAAAAATATATATATGATAAAAATTCGATGAGTTGTTGAATGTGGATTGCAGCGGAAGAGGAGGAGGAGTATTAGACGAGGATCGATTAGAGAAACGCTGAGGACATAGGAAGGATAATAACGAACGAACACTAAAGACTTACAAACATACAAAAGCGAGAGAGATCTCCTGTGAAGAGAGAGATAAAAATATTTATGTGCTGTATAACAGGAGGAGAGGTGTCTGAGACAGCCCTGAATGCTGAAATATAGTGATCACGAGATATGTTGGGTGAGATGTGGAGTGCCAGGAGAGTTGAAGTGGAAGGTCAGACAATAGTTCCCATTTATAAGGTACAACGGGCACGCGGGAAATTGGTAAAAATAATAGAGGTAACTTATCCTCAACTAAATGGATGATCAAATCAAATGACACTACGATAATTAAAAATAAAATGAAACCTCTGCATAAATGTAACGTCAAGTATGGTGATATTATAGATCAAGTAAAACTACGTAGCTAATGATATCTGTCGAATGTAGCAGATCGGTAAGCTTGAGGGAGTTCGTGAAGCATCTTATCAACGGTAGCTAGCATTTAAGTAAGTATTGCATAAGCTGTAATGATGAGCAAAGGAATACGACATAGGAAATACACTAGATCACATGGCATATCTATACTTCAGCATCAGTACATGCCAATAAAAACTTATACGCCCAATCATGCTTCATCGAGTGTGCACATTGCAGCAACGTGTTTAGTGATCAAACCAGGATAAGCCTGTAAGCTCTGTCTTTCCTGCAAGTTTAAGTATTGAGACGCACTAGACTGTAAACTTCGAGTATGTCAATTCAGTTGTCCATCATATCTTAGTAACAAGGATCGAATGCAACGAAAGATTCTTTACATTAAATACTGCGTGCTATACGTACCGCATTAGCAACATTATTGTCTGCAGGGCAACAGATGTACATCATATCGCTTTAAAAATGCAATCTAGACGGTGATTGATAAGATAGGCGTATCCGATGGTCTAGCAGTCCATGATAATTAACACTATACGATCCATGAAGAGATGCACTTTTCTCTATCTATTCATTATTATATATTAAAAATCAGATGAATCATTAATATTAATGAATAATTAAACTGTATAATGACTTTCTTTGATTTTTTTTTTATTTTTTTTTTTTTCTACTTAACGATCGGTTTAATTTTTAGTTTATTTTTTTTTTAATTTTTTTTAAGGGCTAAACAACGCTGTGAGCTTGCAAGTCGCAATGCTTGTTTTTTGAATAACTGCTTTTGTTAATCTTCGTCATAATTACGGTTCGCCGGTTATACGTACGCCAGAGCTCGAGAAGAAATTACCTGGGTTTCACATGTACAACATTTGAGATAGCTTCTCAATTCGGCGATAGGGCGCAGAGAGAGATCGGAAGTTTATTGTCTTAACGAAGTTTAGTAGAAGATCTGTGACGAATTTTAATAAAAGTCGACGTGAACAATACTGCTCGAGTAATAACTCCCTATGTTCAAAAGAATCAGGTGTCATACACACGTAATAAGTACCATAAGTGGTAAGCAAATTGGCTTTGTATAATTGTACAATTCAGCTCATAACCGTAAACTAATTTTACTTACTGAGCATAAGAATATGGAAGAATATTGGTTTCGTATGGCAATGTATAATATATCGCGAATGTTATTTAACAATTCTTTTTTTTGTAGTTAACAAAGTTAGCTCATAAGTGAATAGGTGATTCACGCTGATGTACGATACTACATAATGCTAGATTTAACTACAGGCAGCTGATAGTACAGTGCAGGACCCAATACTAATGCTAAGTGAGTGCGCAATATATGATAAAAAGAGTATATAATACGCATGGAGTTGTCTAGTCTAGTACGGAGAGCCGATCAGGACTTTGCAGTAGATATCTCAACACCATGCAACAACATGATAGATCATGATTCATACATTCCTCTAGATGAGATGATGAAAATAGTGAAATGAATCAAACTTTAATCGAGTATGAATAGTAGAACTCATAATGATTATAGTGCATCATATATTAATATATATAATTATGACTAATGTCATACATCCAGGTGAAAGAATTAGACACGTAACGCGGACCGACGTTCTGCCGGAATTGATACTAACAGCCACAGACGCCGTCTACGTGAACCAAAATATATTGAGCGTATCGAGATCGTATCATATCAAGTCATATAATATAAATCGGATGTATAATATGATTCACGTAATACCATACATGTACTAATGATAATCCAGGTTTCAAGTACCGCATAGGATATTGACAATCAATGAGTACTAATAGATCACGTTACTAGCACTCAAAAGACATTGAGTTAACATAACACGAGTTTGAATAAATAACGTCCACTTAGATTATCAACACATGCGTTTGGATATTTAAGATGCAATCTCGGAGCGGATGTTACAGTAACCATATAGCTACTACCTATACGTCAGCAGTCATGACTAAAGTAATCTATATATAGTTACGCGTGCGACACAGAAGCCTAGCATCGTAGAGGTCGATAATGTGCTAAATGCAATGGTAAGCGGTTATGAGACGATCCATAGTCCTGGTCTAAGTAGCAATTTAATTCTAGAAGATGTTCCTCTAGACATAGGTATGACCGCGTGAGTAAGTAGCCAGACCACTTGATCGAGACACTTAGCTAAGTATAGATAATATAATAATTTAATGCCCCAAAATCAAGCAAGTAGTCACTGATAAAAGTAATATGAAGAAGTAAACTTTAATAAGTAGAGTAGTAACAAGAAATAGCTCCAATGAAAGCATAATATCACAATAATCGGTCAATGAATATCTACGCTTATAATATGCTCGCTGAGCTAACTACCAATGTAGACGTCTATGCCTCAAACTAGCCCTGCATGACCCGGTGCTCATCACGCATGATGACCATGAGCCATGGGTTACACTTAGCAACTAGAGCACTTTTCAGATGACAGGCTGTACTCCGCTCTGTCTATTCACAAGAAGCCTGTCTTAGCCCTTCCATTGATAGGTTATCGACAATGCATCATTAATACTAGTAACAATGACTCAACCTTAAGAATGAACGATTACTCGATATCCATGCATTAAGCTGCGTTGATACTGAGTTCGTAAGTGCATCTTAATCTATATTCATGTACTCTATTTAATATAAGTCATCAGGTACGATGGTTGAGCTGAGCGGAGAATCTTCATAACGCTAGCAACTTACGAGTGAAGTCCATTGAACGTTCGCTTGATATGACTCGATTAGACGACATTTGCAAGGAATCTACTAATAATCACACTGATCATGACTAGCTTTTTTAAGAGTAAACTAGTAAATAGGACGAAACATATATAATTAATGTGTAGACAGATAAAGAGACAGCTCATAAAAGCATGGATTAAATCAAGAGTATACAGCCAGAGCAGTAGTAAATACGGCTAGTACCTGTATGGATCTAAACGCTAACGAATACGACTGATATACGAATAATGTTTTAGTGATAGAAAAAATTTACGAAGTTTAATAAATTAGCAACTAAGTGACATATGAAAATATAATTTACATACGGTGATACTTTATAAACTCCTAATCTCCAAAAAACTCCGATGGCATATAGTTCAGCACTAATATATGATATATATATAAATAACATAAAATATAAAAGATACATTAGGAACGATCATGTAGCGCAAATAAATATTTATTCTGAGGCGGAGTTTAGATAGATTAATATAGATTATGTTGATTCAAAATTATGTAGTGACATTATCTTGTGAATAGAATATATAATATTATACTCTATGAATAATATATTATTAAATAATTCAGGCCTATCAGTTTGAAATGATTTATAGGTGTACAATTGACGTATTTATATAATAGAACTAATATATAAAAATATAAGGTGATTTAAGAATGAATCGATGTTGAGTTGCATAGGGTCGTATTTTAAGGTATTGACTCTATAATTATCATATGGAAATATGATAGAGATATAGTCATTAACGTATAAATATATAATATTTATTAAGTATAATCTATACTCTATATAATTATAGTTATATCGACTTATAATATATATATTATATAATCATCATAATATTATAAATATAATATATTAGTATATATATATATATATAATTATATATATTATATTTATGTGAATATATATATATGATATAATATATATAATAATATATATATAAATAATATAATATATATATATATAGTATATACTATTATATATTATATATATATTATATATAATATATAATATAGTTTTATCGAATATATATACGTAAATAGTAACTATATATGACGTATAATTTGTAGCTAAATGAACTTATGAGTATATGAAGACTGTAATAGTAATATATGTACATATATATTTTATAAATATATAAATATCATATATATTATATATATATATATATATATATATATATATATATTATATATATAATATATAATATATATATATAGTATAGTATAGTATAATAAGTTAGATATATAAAGTAATATATAATATATATATTGAATAATATAGATATAAATATATATATTGATATATATACAATATAGTAGTTATAATAATTATATATATATAATATATAATATATAATAGTATAATAGTAAATATACTATTATATAAATATATATATATATAGGTAAGTGATAGGGATAGTATATAATAATATATATAGTAACGGAGTATATGTGAAATAATACCAACAGTAGATTATACTGTCATATGATGTATAGAATATGGATATATATATCGCCTATATATAAATATCATTATATAAAAGATATGATATAATAATATATATATATAATATCTCAGTATAAATTAGTGCCTATACCAATAAGCTGATATATATATATAATATATATATATATATAATTAGAGTTGTCTGTTTTAAACCATAAAAAAACTATAATTTTTTTTAACATACATTAGACAAGGTAAAAGTATGTTTTTCTTCAGAGGCCGAACTCCAGGGGGTGTTCAGACTCCCCTCAGCAACTTGAACTATCAAATTCCTGGATCTATGTGGTCGGAAATATGTATAATGACACCAATGTTAGCATATTAAGCGAATGTATTCTTAGCTCAGCACCGCACCTGCTCCGGATCCGGAACCTGTGCAGTACTCCGTATCATGTGCCTTCTCCCTCTCCGCCCTGTTCTTATTCCTTCTTTATCATTTCTCCGTATTCTCTTACGTATTCCATATGTCTCTTTTATTTCTTCTTTTTTCGTCATGTATCTTTAGGGGGCTCTCAGACATCCTTGAGGGTGATGAAACATTTAAAATCGGAATCTACGCGATCATAAACATAGGGATAGACCTCTTACTCGACTATTATATTTTTGTAACCAGAATTCAACTTTGGCTCCGGCCAAGGGTGTACGTTGCATCGCATCAAATGCCTTCTCCATCTCTACCTTGTCCTTATTCCTTCCTCATCCCTTCCCAGTCGTTTCTTCTGCATTGCATATGTCTCTCCTTTATTTCTTCTTTTTCCTACGGAACCTCTAAGTATCCTTAGACATCCTTGAGGGTTTTAAAATCCTCAAAATCAAATTATAAGAGTTCGAAAACCCAGGGAAAGGCACGTTACTCAGGCTATTATACGTTTGTATACAGATTTCAAGATTCGGCTACAGCACCGGTGCCGGAGTCAGACGATGATCCGCATCATGAGTCAGCTCAGATTCTAATTCCTTCGCTGAAGCATGTCGGCAACTTATTTTCGACC
>JABUQX010092478.1:7500-10000 GCA_015478945.1 Trachelipus rathkii | reverse complement strand
TAGGGCTGGTGATGAAGGTGGTTGTTTAAGTCTGTGGTGTATGGGATTGGAGAGGGCAGTATGGCATGGGTGTTTGGGTGTTTGTGTTTTGAATCAAAATATATATCATAGTGGCCCAGAGACAGAGAAGAAAGACATAATACAAAAAATCTAATCTTTACACATTTTTCACCCCCGGTGAGTATTTTATGTTACTTTATGATTTATTTATATATTTAGATGTTAGTAAACTGTTTACATGAAGAGAGAGAGAGAGAGAGAGAGAGAGAGAGAGAGAGAGAGAGAGAGAGAGAGAGAGAGAGAGAGAGAGAGAGAGAGAGAGGAAATTGTTTACCAAAGCAAAGTTAAAGTTCAGTAGCGCTAGATTTGAAAACTTCTGTGAGCAGAGATCAAATTACTCTGTCAAAAGAATCACATCTACAACAAATTGAGGCAGTTTCAGCTGTTTCAGAACCCTC
Source organism: Trachelipus rathkii (assembly GCA_015478945.1). Taxonomy (NCBI): domain Eukaryota; kingdom Metazoa; phylum Arthropoda; class Malacostraca; order Isopoda; family Trachelipodidae; genus Trachelipus; species Trachelipus rathkii. The sequence continues at coordinate 9,542 of JABUQX010092478.1, read as the reverse complement.
TTGTTCCAAGTTCACTTCTTTTAAGTCACAAAAAGAAATCAATGAATCATATAGTACAGAAAGCGATCGCCTCCATGGTAAATATACATCTACTTCATCGACAACTGTTTAACCTGAGCAACAACAGTCTTCAGATCCAGAAAACTATTCACGTGACCCTGGCGATTATTTAAATGAAATGTTTACGGAAAAAATACGTGAATTTTGGATTAGCAAAGGCCCTGTATTTTTCCAAAGTAGAGATTGTGACTTCTTCGAAGCTTGCAGAACTCTCAAAGAAGCAGATGGTAGATCAACAATTCGGAATTTTAATAAATCACTATTTCAGCGTAAGTTGAAGAACAATGAAAGCGTTAAAAGAAAATGGTTGTTATATTCTCCTTCGACGAAATCTATATTTTGTTTCTCATGCTGTTTATTCAAACTTTCAAATTATAAACTTATGTTCACCGAGTAGATGCAGGGACTGGAAACATATTAATCACATCATTTTAGAGTACAAAAATAGCTCACTACATAGACAATCGATGATGACTTATCTCTCACGAAGTAAAACTGTCGGTAGAGTAAATACAGACTTGCTGTCGCAATATAAAAGCGAAGCAGATTATTGGAAAAACGTACTTAAAAGAACTGTCCCAATTGTAAAAATTTTGTCATCCCGAGGACTTCCACTTCGCTTGAAACCCCACACAACGGAAATTATTTGGGATGTATAGAATTATTTAGTGAATTTGATCCATTTCTCGCAGAACACTTAAAGAAAAAATTGAAATCCTGGGAAAGGACATATTACTTATTTATCATCAAATATTTGCAATGAGTTTATTAAAGTAATGGGAAAACAGGTCCTATTAAAAATCAGCAAAATATTTTCTATTAGCGTTAATAGAACGCCCAACCTATCACATATTGACCAGTTGACTTTTATTATTCGGTACGTAAAAAACCGTGTTCCTGTTGAAAGGTTTTTGAAATTCATATCTAATTTTGAGCACAAATCTGAACATTTATCGGGAACAGATTTGACATTTTTAGAAAATTATGATATTCCTATTATGGATTGTAGAGGACAAAGTTACGACAATGCATCAAATATGTCGGGAAAATACTCTGGTTTGCAAGCGAGGATCAAGAAGAAATGTGAACTTGCTACCTTTGTACCATGCATGGGACATTCTCTTAACTTGTTAGGTCTTCATGCAGCTGAGTGTGCAGAAGAGGCAACATGTTTTTTTCAAATGGTTCAGAAATTGTACAATTTCTTTTCGAGTTCTGCCCATCGGTGGAATAAATTAGCAAAATATTTAGGTTCTAAGAAAGTTTTTTAAGTCTTGATGCTAAAAATGCGTTACATCGAGGTCATAAGGAAATTCTAGAAATCTTGATGTCTCTTGCTCGAGATATTTTATTGATACTGTCAGTGATAATTTTAAGTATATCCAGAAAAATGGGAAAACTGGAATTTATAATTTTATCAGAAATGTGCAATGCCGTATTGGAAAGGATAGACAAGACTAATCACAACCTTCAGAAAGAAACCATAACAATGGACGCTGCAATAAATTTGTTAATTTAGCTTGGTAATTTTTTTGATACTGTCAGAGATATTTTTAATAAATTCGAATCGTGTCCGCTAAAAAGAAAAATCCAGAAGGATTTATCTCAAATAATAAGCTGACGTATGACATACTTTGATGGTACTCAAAGTTAAAACTTGTTTTCCTATAATTGATACCCTGACCGTTCATCTAAAACAGAGATTGGATTCATACAGGGAAATTAGTTAACGGTACTGTTTCTTATCTCGTTTGAAAACTTTAAATTCCAAAGAGCTGAAAACAGCTGTAAGGAATTTGCTAAAGTCTATCACAATGACATTAGCACCAAAGAGTTAGAGATGGAATGTATGCATCTAACAGAATATTTGAAAGGTGAGCAGAAAGGTGAAAGTAGAGAGACTCTAAGTATTTCAAAACTATATCATCTTTTAAAAGAAGATAATATCGAAGACACATTTCCGAATGTTGAAATAGTAATTA
>JABUQX010092477.1:22500-32500 GCA_015478945.1 Trachelipus rathkii | reverse complement strand
CGCCTCCGTCGGCTGCGAACCCCTAAGAAGGATATAAAAAAAGCAAAAAAATAATATTTTTCCAATTATATTAAAAGCGACATTTGGCAACTTTTTCTCTCGAGACTGCAGCTTTCAACGTCTTTCAAGTCATTCAGAGCCTGCACTTTTTACTAATATTAATATGGAGTTATTAATAAATATTAGAATAAATTAAATCTTTTTTTTATTCTGCGGCTAAAAATGTCTCCTGATTAATTAAATGATATTTATTTTCCTGTAGATCTTATAGTTTTCTAGTTACATGCGTGAACTTTTCGGTATATATATTACTATATAATATATTATATATATATATATATATATATTATATATATATATATATATATATATATAATATATATATATATATTATATATATATATATATATATATATATATATATATATTATATATATATATATATATATAAATTTAAACACTAATTAAAAAAATATATTTAAATTCCATTACTCCTTTGTTATAAATTGATGCAAATATTTAAATTATACAACAAATAGAATAAATAGTATTTAATATTTAAATATTAAACACTTAAAAGCAGATATGTTAAATAATTCATTAAATAATATGTTAAAATCAGATATATTTAATTACAATAATTCTGAAGATTATTTTATGCAACATTATTTTTAAAATAATGAAAAAGTGTCGAAAGGTATAATTTGTCTTTCACATCGATATAATATATATATATATATATATATATATTATATTATATATATATATATATATATAAATATATATATAATATATATTATATATATTTATAATATATATATTATATATATATTATATTATGCAGAGTGTAGTAGGAAAGTTGTAAATGCCAGGAAGGTGGCTGGTGCAAATTAAAATCCTTGGTGGATGTAAAAGAACTAAGTCTTGAGTCCTTATGGTCTTACATGGGGGTTGTTGTTACCTGTGTTAATGTACAGTGGTGAGACTATGTCTGGAATAAGAGTATAGATCTAAAGTTCAATGTGTTCAGATGGACAATCTTAGGGCGGTTAGCGTGTGAAAAGAATGATAAAAATGAGTGAATTGAACATTTATTAGAAAGTTGATGATGTGTGTTGTGAAGAAAGGGGTAAATGAGAGAATTAATGAAAGTACGTTGAGATGGTTGGGTCATCTGGAAAGGATGAATAATAGTCGGTTGGTTAAGCGGATTATTAGACATTACTCTGTAATGAAATCGAACGAGACGGAGTCGCATAAAAGGTTGAATTGAGTCAGTAAAAGAATGTCTGGGGAGAGAAATATGAATTGGCAGAAGGCAAGAAAAGACAGTGCATAAAAGGAGTGAATGGCGGGGGTTTTGTGAGGAGGGTATGGTTGTGACCCACCTGGGCCAAGGAATGAACCCACCATTGACGAGATGCCATAGTGAGGATCCTTCGCAGTCCAGTGAAGCTCTAGGGTGGATTTTCTGACTACGACGAGTTTTCACTTAAAGAGTTATAAAGGGGCGGTAAGGCTGGGCTTCTTTTCGACTTGGCGTAATTAATCGGTCTTCTATTTGCTGTTTTTCTGTTTTTTCTACTTTCTGTTTTTCTGATTGAAGAAAATTAACTGCAGCCATCGGGATATAATTGATCCTTGACATATTTATATGTCTTTTTGTATAATATATATATTATATTATATATAATATATATATATATTAAATATTATATATATTATTATATATATATATTATATTAATATATATATATTATATATATATATATATATATAATGATCTATTTCGGGATATCAAGTTCACATCGCTGATCGATGCCATCAATAAGCGATTACAACGCAGTCGAAGAGTCTTCAGAGTCAAAGCAATCACTCCAAGAAAACCATTAAAATAAAATATAAAATTATGGTCAGATTTTCCAATAGGAGGCGAAGCTGACTTATTTATTGGTGAGATTAACTAATCCAAAATGGAAATTAAGGTTTATTCACAGTAGTAAATTACACGCAGGTAAATTGTGCGTTAAGTTTCCTTAATTATCTTGCTAGAGATTATTAAGATTACGAATGATTCGACATTCCTCTCAGTCCGGATCCTCAAGAACCTATACATAATTAAATGAAACTATCTACCTTTAATAATAATAATAATAATAATAATAATAATAATAATAATAATAATAATAATAATAATAATAATAATAATAATAATAATAATAATAATAATAATAATAATAATAATAATTCTTCCTCTTCATCCATATAATAATTTGATTGTGTTTTGCATATTATAAAGTTTATAACCAAAACACAATTTTCCGGTCTTTTTTGTTATTTTTGAGTGTTCTCAGATAAATTTATGTAAATATATCTATATAATATATATATTATATTAATATAATTTATATATATATATATATATATATGATATATATATATATATTATATATATATATATATATATTATATATATATATATATTAAAGATATATCTATGAAGAGTTTTTGTTCATAAAATAACTAACGTATCATCAATCATAACTTGCTTAAACGTATTATAACCTTACATTAACAATTTCTTATATTTATAATTTATTTCACTTTGCATTGTTTAAAAAAAAAAACATGCTTCTGTCACCATGCGCGCTCTTGTACATTTTGTTCGATAACGTAAGTTATAAAAAAAATTGACTTAAGCTTAATTGGAAGCAGATAATGGACAAGAGATATATATATATATATATATATATATATTATATATATTTATGCAAATATAATATACATAAATATATAATATATACATTAATATTATATATATATTAGATATATATATAAAGTTTTTACTTTCGGACTTTCAAAATTGGTTCATCGTCTTGTTTGGAGTCATGACCAAAAATGTCTAATAACTTTACTCGCGGTATTGTATCCACTAAAACCATATAATGGATAAATCGAAGTTTGGGTTCAGATCTTTTAAGCCAAGTGGTGTCCATGGCACTTTAGGATATATGGGGCCCTTTTAGAGAAATTTAGGATAGGTATTAACAGAAACGTTTAACATTTTAGTTAGTATAATTTATTATTTTTATATTTTAAAATTTACAAGCAAATGCGAACATACTTAAAAAATCTAATCCGCTACAAGAGGTACTTTTCTGGATTTTCGATTAGCAAAATCATGAATGACTTCTTCAAAGTCTATCTCTTTAAGCACATCGCTTTCAATGGACATCAGCGACAAATTGTTCAATCTTTCTTGAAGCATTGTACTTCGCAGTTCACTTTTGATTCTTTGCAATTTTGAGAAGGAGCGTTCCCCACTGCAGTTAGTGACCATCATGCATAAAAAGATTCTAATTGCTATTTCTACATTCGGAAACGTGTCTTCGATATTATCTTCTTTTAAAAGATGATATAGTTTTGAAATACATATAGTCTCTTTACTTTCACTATTCTGCACATCTTTCAAATATTCTGTTAGATGCATACATTCCATCTCTAACTCTTTGGTGCTAATGTCATTGTGATAGACTTTAGCAAATTCCTTACAGCTGTTTTCAGCTCTTTGGAATTTAAAGTTTTCAAACGAGAAAAGAAACCGAACAGTTGACTAATTTCCCTGTATGAATTTAATCTCTGTTGTAGGTGCACAGTCAGGGTATCAATTTTGGAATTTTTCTTGTCTAGTTATTTGTACAGATGGCGCAGAACCATCAAAGTGCTGAATTCAGCTTCTGAATTTTTCTCTTTAGCGTACGATTCAAATTCATTAAAATTATCTCTGACAGTATCAATAAAATTACCAAGCGAAGTTAACAAATTTATTGCAACGTCCATTGTTATGGTTTCTTTCTGAAGGTTGTGATTAGTCTTGTCTATCCTTTCCAATACGGTATTCCACATTTCTGATAAAATAATAAATTCCAGTTTTTCCATTTTTCTGGATAGACTAACGGCTTCGTTTCTAGTTTCTCTTGGTTGTACAATATCTTGAGCAATAGACGTCAAGGCTTCTAGAATTTCCTTATGACCTCGATGTAACGCATTTACAGCATCAGCTCGTGCAGACCATCTGGTTTCAGAAAGACTTTTAAGAACTTTCTTAGAACCTAAATATTCTGTTAATTTATTCCACCGATGGGTAGAACTCGAAAAGAAATTGTACAATTTCTGAACCATTTGTAAAAAACTTGCCCCTTGTACACACTCAGCAGCATGAAGCCTTACCAACTTAAAAAATGTCCAGCGCATGTTTCAAAGGCAGCAAATTCACATTTCTCTTTGATTCTCGCTTGCAAACCAGAGTATTTTCCCGACATATTTGATGCATTGTCGTAACTTTGTCCTCTACAATCCATAATAGGAATATCATAATTTTCTAAAAATGTCAAGACTGTTTCCGATAAATGTTCAGATTTGTGCTCTGTAATAGGTATGAATTTCAAAAACCTTTCAACGGGAACACGGTTTTTTACGTACCGAATAATAAAAGTCAACTGGTCAATATGTGATAGGTCGGGCGTACTATCAACGCTAATCGAAAAATATTTTGCTGATTTAACTTCGCTTATAATTTTTAATAGGACCTGTTTTCCCATTACGTCAATAAACTCATTGCATATATTTGCTGATAAATAAGAAACATGTCCTTTCCTAGGATTTCCATCCCAAATTATTTCCGTTGTTTTGGCAGACAAGGGTTTCGTTGTCACCGCGAAATGGAAGTCCTCGGGATGCCAAAAATTTTACAACTGCGACAATTCTTTTAAGTACGTTTTTCCAATAATCTACTTCTCTTTTATATTGAGACAGCAAGTCTGTATCTACTCTACCAACAGTTTTACTTCGTGCGAGATAAGTCATCATCGATTGTCTATGTACTGAGCTATTTTCGTGCTCTAAAATGATGTGATTAATATGTTTCCAGTCATTGCATCCACTCGGCGAACATAAGCTTATATTAGAAGGTTTGAATAAACAGCATGAAAAACAAAATATAGATTTCTTCGAAGGCGAATATAACAACCATTTTCTTTCAACGCTTTCATTATTCTTTAACTTACGCTGAAATAGTGATTTATTGAAATTCCTAGTTGTTGATCTACCATCTGCTTCTTTGTAAGTTCTGCAAGCTTCGGAGAAGTCACAATCTTTATTTTGGAAAAATGCAGGCCCCTTGCTAATCCAAAATTCACGAATTTTTTCAGTAAACATTTCATTAAAATAATCGCCAGGATCATGTGAATAGTTTTCTGGGACTGAAGACTGTTGTTGCTCAGGTAAAACAGTTGTCGGTGAAGTAGATGTATATTTACCATCGATGCGATCGCTTTATGGACTATATGATTCATTGATTTCTTCTTCTGACTTGGAAGAAGTGAACTTGGAACAAGTGGGTTCTGAAACAGTTGAAACTGCCTCAATTTGTTGTAGGTGTGATTCTTTTGACAGATTAATTTGATCGCTGCTCACAGAAGTTCCTAGAAGATAAGAAGTTTATGATTAAATAAACTCTCTCTCTAACTCATGTAAACAGTGAAATAAACATTTTCATTTAAAAATAAATCATAAAGTAACATAAAATACTCACCGGGGGTGCAAAATATGATGTTAATTTTGGTAACTTTTGTATTATGTCTTTTTGATGTGCAGCTTTCTTCCTCTTCTCTGAGCCACTAGGATATGATCGTTTCGACATATTTTGATTCAATATTTTCCGATTGTGCAAGAGGAAACTTCTATTTAAAAACTGAAAAGCTGAAAATTTGAAAAAGTAATTATTGATTGGGCTGCCCTTGCAAGGGCTATGGACTCCTATGGATCGCCGGGCCCTGGGCTCTAGCCCAGCGAGCCCGTGCGTAAAGATGGGACTGACTATAAATAAACCCTATGGGATTATTTAATAGTTTGCGAGTCTATATATTTTTACCTAAAGAAGTCAGTCATTTATTTATTTATTTATTTATTTTTATGCTTCGTTACAATTAATTTAGAGGCGATGCTGTGATTTTTATAAAAATCTGTGACGGAAAGGTTCTACCCGACTATTATATATATATTTATTATAAATTATTTTATATTATAAATTATTTTTTTTTTAATTAATTAATTATATATAGTATATATATATATATAATAAATATATATATATATATATATATATATATATATATATATATATATATATATATATATATATATATATATTAAAATAAATTTATTCATGCTGATTTTTAAAATAACATGTTAAAATCAGTCTTAAGATGTGTGTGGGTGTGGCGTGTGGGTGGGGTCATGGGTGTGGGTGTGGGTGTGGGTGTGGGTCTGGTGGTGTGTGTGGTGTGTTGTGTGATGTATGTGTGTGAAAGAGAGAGAGAGAGAGAGGAGAGAGAGAGAGAGAAGAGGATGAGAGAGAGAGAGAAGAGAGAGAGAGAGAGATGAGAGGAGAAGATTAATTGAATGAAATAACTTTTTGTGAATGGTTTTGCTAGCTTTAGAAAAAGAGAGAAAAATTGATAAAATATATATAATATATATATATATATATATATATATATATATAATATAATATATATATATATATATATATATATATATATATATATATATATATATATATATATATATATATATATATATATATATTAGGGTGGGAGGAGAGGTGATGGTTAGGGAAAGGGGAGAAAAGAGGAGAGTGGAGGTGACAAAGGTGGAAAAATTGGAGGAGACAGTGTGTAAGAGGGAGTTTAGGAGAGGTATGGAGGATAGGTGGAGAGACGTGAGAGGGACGGGAATTGGGGAGGTGGAGGGGGAGTGGATGAGATTTAAAGAGGCAATATGTGAAGAGGCTAGAAGGGTATGTGGAGTAAAAAGGGTGGGTGCAAGCAGAAGGAAAGGGAGTGAATGGTGGAGTGAGGAGGTGAAGGAGGTGGTAAAAAGGAAAAAGGAGGCTTATGTGAAATGGTTGGGAAGTAGGAGAGAGGAAAGCTGGGAGGAATATAGAAGGGTTAGAGTGGAAGCAAAGAGGGCGGTGGAGAGGACGAAGAGAAGAGTAAAAGATGAATGGTGTAGAAAAGTGACGGAAAATTTTGAATCGGGAAGCAAGTTGTTCTGGAAAGAAGTAAATAAAAAAAGGAAGAAGAAGGAGGGGTTGGGGGAGAGGATTAAGGGAGGAGATGGGGAGTGGATAGGAGGAGAGGATAGGGTGAGGAAGAGGTGGGGGGAGTATTTTAGAGGATTATTGAATGAGGTGGGTGGGGGAGGGGAGGAAGATTTGCAAGAGGTGAGGATGGGGAATGAATTGGGGAGGGAGGGGGAGGATGAAATACAAATGGAGGAAATTTATTAGGTATTGTATAAGGAAAAAAAGGGAAGTTCGCAGGTCTGGATGGTGTGAGAATTACAAATGTTGCAGAAGGAGATAGGGGTGGAGGAATGGCTGTATAGGTTATATAATATATGCTGGAGGAGTGGTGAGGTACCACAGGATTGGGAGGATGGTTGTTTGGTTCCCCTGTATAAGGGGAAAGGGGATAGGATGGAATGTGGGAATTATAGAGGTATATGTCTTTTAAGTGTGGTAGGGAAAGTGTATGGGAGAATACTGATTGAGAGAGTGAGAGGTTTAACGGAGGGGAGAATGGGGGAAGAACAAGTTTAGGGAGGGAAGAGGGTGTGTGGACCAAGTGTTTACACTTAAGATGCTTGTGGAGAAAAGTTTAGGGAGGAAAGGGAAAGTGTATGGGTTTTTTTTCTAGATTTAGAGAAAGCAATGATAGAGTGAAAGAGGCGCGGAATTGTGGAGGGTGTTGGAGGAAAATGGAGTGGGGGTAAATTAGGTAAAGGTATTTGGGCCTTTTATAGGAATAGTTGAATGTGTGTGAGAGTGTTAGGGGGGGAGAGTTGAGATGTTTGGGGTAGTGAGAGGATTGAGGCAGGGTGTGTGTAATGTCGCCGTGGCTATTCAATTTGTTTATGGAGAGTGTTTGCAGAGGAAAGGTAGGAAGGGTGAGGGAGGGGAGGGGGGTGGATTGATGAATGGGGGATTTGATAGAGGGAAGTGAACCATTGATACCTGTTTGCGGACGATACTTGCCCTAGTGGCGAAAGAGAACCGCGGAAGGGTTGAGGTATTATGGTGAAGGGAGTTTTGCAGAAGAATGTTGGACAAAAGGGCTTAAAATAAATCCCAGGTAAGAGTAAAGTGTTAGTGTTTGGGGAGGGGAAGAGAGGAGGGTGAGGGGGTTAGAGTTCGCAGTAGGGGGTGTAGTATTGGAAGAAGTTAAGATTTTTAGATATTTAGGAATGGATTTGGTAAGGGGGGAGGGATGAAGGAGGAGATAGAAAATATAGGGTAGGAGAAGGAATGAGAGCTTGAGTGGTCTGAGAGAATTATGGAAAGGGGGGATTTATCACAGAAAGTTAAGATAAGTATGTTTGAAAAAATTTGTTGTACCAGCGGGGTGGTTGGGGGGTGAAACGTGGGGTTGAATGCCAGGTCCAGGAAGAAGTTGGAAGTATTTGAGATGAAGGGGTTGAGAGCGGTTTGTGGGGTTAGTAGAAGGAGAGGATTAGGAAATAGGTGGTGAGGGAGAGAGTGATGGAGGATGGTTTGGTGGGAAGAGCGGAGAAGAGAATGTTAAGATGGTATGGGCATCTAGTGAGAATGGAGGAACAGAGAGTGGTTAGGAGAGTTTGGGAGGCGGAGGGATAGGAAGGAGGGGAAGGGGGAGACCAAGAAGGAGGTGATGGATGGAATAAAGGAGAGCTGGAGGGAGGGAGGGCATGAGGGAGGAGAGGTAGGGTGATGGCGTGGACGAGAGTGGGGGTAGTAGAGAGGTGGTGAGGGCGAGAGGAGGCAGGGCGTAGCCAGGGGGGGCTGAGGGGGCTGCAGCCCCCCCCCCGAAATTTTTGACAGTGAAATTTTTTAGCAGAAAAAAACTTACAAAATATATATATATATATATATATATATATATATATATATATATATATAATATTAATATATATATATATATATATATATATATATATAAGAAAATATTGAAGTTCTTATTCAGAAAAAAATTGAAAGCATAGACAAACAACTGGACACTCAAAATAAGAAAAATGTGGTCAGCAAGGTCTTGCATTAAGGGGCTAAAGTGACTTTGGACGTATTGAATTATCAACCTCCATTCTGAAAATGACTGCGGAAATTTTAGGAAGCCTTCTTTAGTGTTCGCAGCACAATGGAGGTTGACAGGATTTGAAGAACCACTTACTTCTATCGTCCAAAATTTCATTGTATACGAGCCGATGATACAGAATTAAAATCATAGTCATTTAGTCAGCTTATACAAAGGAAAATTGTGGAAGATGTTAAATTAATAAGAACAAAATTTTTTTTCAGCATTAAGCTGATGAAACAACGGTTATTTCCCAACAAGACAGTTTTCACTTTGTGTAAGGTACGCGATTGTGGTGATGGAGGCGGATACCCCTTTTACTTACAGAGAGGATTTTTTATCATTTATTCCGGTTTATGATATCTCAGGAAAAGCATTGGCAAATGGAATTTTTGGAGAGACTCGGCTTATCTGTTTTAAAAACTCGAAAATTTTAAGAAGGCCAAGGATATGATGAGCCCTTCCATGAGAGGCGAATGTTCTGAGAGTTGCAATCGTTATCAAAATGAGTATCACTAAAGCTCTATGCATACTTGTGTAGCACATTGTTTAATCTTATGGTCTCTCACTACTCTTCTAAAATTCAGGAAATTAGAAACGTCTTAGGATTCATCTCTGAAATATGCACTTTTTTTCGATCGAGTCCGAAGCGCGCAAAACTTCTGGATGATAAAATAAAAGTTTTCTAGTAACCAAAATAACAAGAAGATCAAAAAGATGTGCGAGACCAGATGGTTTGAACGGCATGAAGCGGTTTTCCTTTTTAAAAGAGACTCTTGAGCCAATACTTGCGTCATTGGAAAAAATAAAAGAATGGCCTGGTGAATTAT
>JABUQX010092477.1:15000-17500 GCA_015478945.1 Trachelipus rathkii | reverse complement strand
ATAATAAAGGGGGAACTAGAGAAAAGGTTAAGATGTAGGGGAGAATCGGTAATAGGTCATTTTATCGATTAATAGGAATCTGCCGATTATTAAGTATATCCGTACCATCCTCAACAATCCCAAATTTTAATTTATTAATGAATTTTATTCACAAGGTTAAACTTTTTTTTTTTTTTTTTTTTTGCGTATTCAAATGTACAAAACTCTCAATTAAAATGGAAGAATGTACATCCACCTACCATTATTTACTAGTAAATTTAACATTTAAATTAGGAGACTAAAAGAGGATCCTGAATGTTATATGTTCCAAAATAAGATTAAAATTTTTCCTGAATTCAATATATAAATATAAATATAAATATAAATATAAATATAAATATAAATATAAATATAAATACAAATACAAATACAAATACAAATACAAATACAAATACAAATACAATTACAAATACAAATACAAATACAAATACAAATATAAATATAAATATAAAATTAATTTGCTTTATGAAGAAGATTATTCAAGATCGATTTTTGAATAAGGTTAATTTCACAATGTCATTTTCAGTTTTATTTGATGAGACAACATATATATCACAAACTGAACTATACAGCCATCCTTGTATGTCAGATATGTTGACAGAAATGAAGAAACATGTTTGTTGTTCGCAAAGACGATTGATTGTTCTGATTACACGTGCAATGACGTTCTTTCTTCTGGTGTCTCTGATTTGGAATCTACAAAATTTTCTACCTTATATGTCTTTGTTTTTTTTCCCCTCTTCTGCTAAATTTATCTGTTCTGTATTTCTGTCTCCCACGTCAAATGACTATCGTAAATTATTTGACTATTTAAACTCTAAAATAGAATCTAATCTCTTGTCTTCTTCGTTTTCTTTAATAATCATCTTTGGTGCCTTTAAGGTACCTTAGAGGAAAGTCACTGGCGATAGTGACATCGCCGGTGACTTTCTTCTAATAACTATGGTAGAACTTATGAACTTATATTTCTCTATAGAAAATAACCCCAAGCAGTTGGTACAGCTTCCAACTAGTATTACTCGTCGTCTTGAAGATGAACCCAACATGCTATACCTTTCCTAAACTTTCAAGTAGAAAAGTCATCCACATAAAACGAGCAAACGGTTTTTGGCAGTTCGGTGCTGCTATCTGGTCAGACCTCTTTGATTTTCCATGGGATACTTTCTGCTTCAGTGGTGTGGTCCGTTGGAGTGTGCAGAGCGAATAACCGATGTGATTTTCTCTGGCATGGAGGAGTAAATATTCCATATTCCTTCCCTTCAACTGAAACCTATAAACCTTGGTTAAACTCTGTCAGCTCTCGCTCTATTCACAACAGACACAATGACTTGAGGAATTACTGTAGTTTTCAAACTTTAGAAATTCATGCAACTTATGCATGTCCCTCCGCCATGTCATAAAGCAAGAAAAGTGACGAAGTTACTTGCTGATCATTTTTGTTTCCTAAAATTGTAAAAAATCTATTATTCTCCGTGACACTAAAAGCTCTTTAATCAGTTGTAACTGTATCAGTTATCAGAGTAACCAACCTCTGATGCTTCTCGAATTTGGGGGAACGAGAAAACGGGTGTTTTCAATGCCTCAAAAACTCACTTCCTTCATCTCTTAGCTCTTCAAAATGTTTCACACACCTATAATTTTTTCGATAGCACGAATCCATAACATTTGTTTGCTCTTAATATACTTTGTGTTTAATCGTCGTCATTTTCAAAAATATCAAAGTCAATGATTTTCGTTTAAATATCAATAAAAAACAAATGCAGATAGATTTTAAAAAACGCTCGAAATTGACGTGTAAGAAGCTGCTAAATGCCTAATTTTTCTTGTTTAATGAAGATCGTGTGAAAATTAAGAATAAAAAAAATAAACACCTATCTTCGAATATCACAAAATTCAAGATCGTTTTGTTTACCTGGATGTTCTGCAAATAAATCTGTAATCCTTCCAAAACTAAATTATGAAGACATCATAAAGTTCTTTGCAAACATTTGTAATGTTGAAATTTTTCCACCTTTCCTACTTCTCTTAAACGTATCTCTCTAGTAAATTACATCTCACATGCAAATTCTAAAGGAAATTCTCTTAAACCTCAACTTTTCCTTTTAAAACAACATAATTCCAACCGCCTCCCCCCAAAATAAAATTGCGCATGCCAGTTATATATATATATATATATATATATATATATATATTATATTATATATTATAAATATATATATTTTAAAATTATTATACATATTTATAAATATATATATTATATAATTGTAATATATATATATATATATATATATATATATATATATGTATTATATATATTATATATTATATATTATATATATTATATCTATATATATATTTTCATATTTTAGAGCAATTGCAATTTACATTACAGGAATATTTTTGCACCCATCTTTACACATATGATTTAGTCATATAATATATAATATAATACCATCATCGT
>JABUQX010092477.1:7500-10000 GCA_015478945.1 Trachelipus rathkii | reverse complement strand
ATATAATTATATTATATATTATATATATAGTTATATATATTATAGTATAGAAGAGAGAGAGAGAGAGAGAGAGGAGAGAGAGAGAGAGAGAGAGAGGAAGGGAGGAGACTCTGCGTATCACATACAGATCATAAAACACTATTACTATTACAAACAACACCTTTATTTCATATATCCCTGTGTGAGGGAAAGAAAGAACCCATACCTCATGTTCTGCGTGTAGTAGGAGCTTACTAGAGGGACAGTAGTGGTTGGTATGGGGACCCGCTACCTCTTATTTATACCCAAAGAATAGTTATGCATGCCTCGGACCTGGTATTGATCACCGGATATAAGCAATCGTGTATCTTCTGGAGGAATTGTATGAATCGTCTGGGTGCATGAAATGTTAGAGGAATAAATGATGAGGAGAAGAGGACAGAGAATATGGATGTATTTAGAAAGGGTAAATTTGATTTGCTTGCTGTAACTGAAGAAAAGATGAAAGGAAGTGGTTAAGACGAGGGGTGTGGGACAAACTGTGCGTGTGCTGGAGTGGAGAAGGAGTTGAGATTTTGAGGAGTGAACTATGACACAGAGCTAGGGTGAATATTGTTTGTGTGAGTTCTAGAATTCTAATGGTTAAATTTAAGATTGAGAAGGTCAAGGTATGTGTGGTTATAACATATGGTCCATCTGAGAGTTATGCTTAGGAGAGTGCGATTTTCTGAGATAATCTGAATGATATTTTTTGGATGGAGTGAGTAGGGGCATCAAATTGATTATACTGTGCAACTTAAATGGGATCATAGGTGATTGAGAAATGAGAATGGTAGGAAGGTGAGTGATTTCTGCGGGGAGAGAGAGGTATGTGTGTAAGTAATACATTCTTCGGGCACAAGAATATTCATAAGTATAAAAGAATTAGAGTAGGTAGAGTGAAAAGTATGATTAATTTTGTGTTGGTGAAGATCTTGAAATATGTGTGTGGACGTTAAATTAATTAGGGGGCTGGGGATAGGAATATCAGATCGGGATTTTAGGAAGATAAGATCGGGAAGATAAGGAAGGAAGTTTAGAGAATTAAAAGAGAAAAGTTAAGTGAAAGTTGAATCAGTTGAATATGAGCAAGATGAAACTGAATAAATCTGGAAGCAAATGAAGGAAGCCTTTGTTAGCAGTACAAGAGATGTATGTGGATATGCTAAAGTAGGATGAAAGAATGTCAATAGTAGGTGGAGGAATGAAGAGGTGGTGGAGTTGAATGTGCTATAAGATAATGATGAGATCTCCAAAAAAAAGTGTATTGAAATTTATAAAAAGAAAAAAAGGAAGACAAAGTTGCATACGTAGGTGGTAAAGAGAAGTAGTAAATGAACAGTTTGGAAGGAAGCTCTTCTGTAATGAAGTGCGAAAGGTTAAGAAAGAAAATAAAGGGAATTTGCATAGAATACTCAATAGAGATGACACTTTCGTGACTGATGAAATGCATGAGAGAAGAGTGTGGAGAAAAACATTGAAAATCTGCATAACATTGGCAGTAATGAAGAGGTGATAGTGAATATGGGGGGTTTGATGGTGTAAGAAGAAATAGGTAATTTGGGGATCAGGTAATTACTAGAGAGGAGTTAATAGGTAGAGTGAGAAAGTTGAAGAATTATAAATTCTAGTAACTAGTAAAAAATTCTATTAACGAGTCGGTATTTTTAAAATTTTAAGCACTTAAATAAGCATTTATAATTTTTTTTCCAAAATCTAAGATGGACATTTATATATATATATATAATATATATATGTATATATTTTTTATATATAATTATTTATAATATATATTATATATATATATATATTATAATAATATATTAAATATCCGATTATATATATGTATAATATATATATTTATATATATATATCTTTATATATATATATACTATATTATATATAATATTTAATTATATATATATATATATTATACTAATATATTATAAATACTATATATATCTTATATATATTTATATATACTATATATATATATATATACTATATATATAAGATATATATATATATATATATTTATATATAAATATATTATATATATAATATATATATATATCTATATATACATATATATATATATATATTTATTATATATATATATAATATTATATGATATATTATTCTATAATATATTTACTATTATATTATATCATATTTATATATTATATATATATAAATATATATAATATTATATATATATATATTATATATATATAAATTATAATATATATGATATTATATGATATTATATATATATATATTATATTATAATATATATTAATTATATATAATATATTTATATATATATATTATTTTCGGCTGTGCCAAAGTATTGGTATTGGTATTGGTATTCGCCAGTATTGGCAGTTTTCGGGTATTGTATTGGCTTCCTAAAGGGTATTGGCATTTTAGCAACAAGGTATTGGTATTCGGTATTGTATTGGTTGTGGTAATTGGGTGATTG
>JABUQX010092477.1:0-2500 GCA_015478945.1 Trachelipus rathkii | reverse complement strand
TATTATTATATTATTAATATTATTATATATATTATTTATCTATTATTATTATTATTATTATTATTATTATTGAGCATTCAACATACGTATATTAAGATGTCCCTATACCAACTCATCTTTCAAACAAATGCAAATAATAATCGTCAAATAAAAGTGGCATAAATGAAGGTTCAAAAATATAGATAATTGACTTCATCTTTATCTCCCAGAGCCTTGCGACATTACGAATGAGAAAAAGAAAGAAGATAAAGTAAGTTGAAAAAGTGTTCTGTGATTTCGTTCGAAACACGGCTCTTGGTATCACTAATACGGTTGCAATTTTGGCATCTCTACTACGTCATCATCTTTATCTCCAAAAGTCCCGCGAGATTACGAAGGAGAAAAAGAAACGAGAAAAAGAAGTTCAGGACTGTCATTTGAAACAATATGGCTAAGGACTTAGGGCACACATCAATAACCAAACACGGCGTACGGCTGGACCCACGTTCTTTGTGGCGCTTGGTATCACTAATACGGCTGCAACTGTGGCATCCCTACTGCGAATTCCGAGGTCTTCCTCGCAGGAGACCAGAGAGTTTCTTTTGTTTTGGTCTGTGTGTTCGCATCCATTTGCATGGCTGTAGAAATATCTCTTCTCAGTCGGGGCATCGGAGACACTTTTTCTTTGGTCCTCGTATCTTCCTCGTATTTGCATAATTATGAAGTGAGGGAAACATGGGTGCGACAGGGCTTTTCGAAGAGAGTTATTCCGTCCTGTCTTTTTAGAAATGAGGACCTCTTTGATATTCCCAAATTAAGATTACTCAGATAGTTTGGAGAGATTTTATTGGTCTTCTATGACAGACGAACAGATCCAAAAGATTTTATCGAGAGGGAAATTGATTCCTATAAATCTGCCATTGTCCATTCGAACATTAAACTAATTAATAGCATTTCTTGCCATACTTTTTACAATGTTTTCATACAATTAATATTTATACGAAGATCTTATCAATTAGCACACACAAACACACCTACACACACATCTACACACACACACATACACTTATACACATACTCCCATACATACACACACACACACACACACACACATATATATATTATTATTATATATATATATATTAGATATATATATATATATATATATATTATATATTATTATAACAAATACACACATATATATATATATATATATTATATATATTATTAATCTCGGATTTAAAAAATTCCAGTAATAAGTTTACGGTAAATTTAAGATGGGTGGAATGATTAATTACAATAATAGGAATTATAGAAATAATAATAATAATAATAATAATAATAATAAATAATAATAATAATAATAATAATAATAATAATAATAATAATAATAATAATAATAATAATAATAATAATAATAATAATAATAATAATAATAATAATAGAATTTAATGCGAAAAGTTTATATAAAAAAGGGCATTAACAATTCCGATACTGAAGTCAATGAGACTCGGATTTGGTACGACCCCCGCAGTGGCGTATCGCTGGGTCGATCAGTCGCGCCCTTAGCCATAAATTACGCGGCCGCAGCGGGAGTCAGGAGACCAACGACACGCAGTCCAATAGAGAGGAATCGGTTCTACGTCATCGTGTCTTTGTTTTTGGTCAAAGCTTCTGTAATAAGAGTAGCTGTGACTGCTGATAACCCATCATTGCCTTTTCGCCCTTGCGTTTTAAGACTTCTTCTTCTTCTTCTCTCTCTCTCTCTCTCTCTCTCTCTCTCTCTCTCTCTCTCTCTCTCTCTCTCTCTCTCTCTCTCTCTATATATATATATTATATTATATATAATGAAAAATCATTAAAGGTATATTTAAATCTATCATATTATATATATATATTATATATAATATTATATATATATATCTTAATATCAGTATATAAGTAGAGAACATATTAAAGGCCTAATTCGTAAATCTCTCTCTCTCATCTCTCTCTTCTCATCTCTCTCTCTACTCTCTCTCTCTCATCTCTTCTCTGTCTCTCTCTCTCTCTCTAGATCTCATCTATCCTATCTCTCTCTCTCTCTTCATACTCTCTCTTCTCTCTCTCTCTCTCTCTCTCGATATTGCCCCAGTTACACACTAAACTATCAACACTGTCAAGCTGCAAAACAAGTTGTCGTCGTAATAAAGAATTTTGAAATTTTAATGTCAGAAAAAGTAATTAAAAACCGGTACTGATTCGATGCATCAAGACACTTCACACAGAATACTAACACTCACGATACATTGTTTTAAATTGATTCTTCTTGATTTTAGGCGGGTGCGGAGCCGGTGCCGGTGCCGGAGCAGGAGCCTAAAAATCATTTTAAGTATAGCCAGAGTTGGTACCTGAAAAAATTAACGACTTCACGATAGTAGTTATCTAATTATTCCTCAGTTTACTCAAGCTTTTTAGAATATATATACCTGGTTCACACACACACACACTCACACACATACAACAACACACCCCACAACAC